>RJWH01006177.1:0-59740 GCA_004363575.1 Solenodon paradoxus
TATGGATGCATCTATTTCTGTACTTTTCTGTTTCAGTGATTGAATTGTCCTATTTTTTTTGCTAATCCATACTCTTGATTACTGTAGCTTTACAATAAGCCTTGAAATGAATTCTTTTTAAAAGTTGTTTTGACTTTTCTTGTTCTATCTAGTTTTATGTAAAGTTTAGTATCAACTTATCACTTCCCACAAAATTCTTGCTAAGAATTGATAAGGATTGTATCAAATCTATAGATCAACTTGGGGAGAATTGACAGCTTAACAACACTGAGTCTTGATTAATGATCACAGTGTGTCTATCAACTTTCTTAGGTATATTTTTCTCTGCAGAGTTTGTAAATTTTAGTGTTCAGGTTTTGTGACTCTTGTTGAATTTACCCCTATTTCATATTTTTAATGCTGTTTATAAGTGGTCAAAGAGTATGCTATTTGTAAATTGTGTTTTTTAAGTTTCAAATTTTGATTACTGCTAGTGTATAGAAAATAATTGTGTTTTTTTTTAGACAAATTCTCAGTTTTACTGATTTAATTTTGACACTAGGAAATCTCAGAGCAGAAGTACAAATCAATGTACAAGTATTTATATCAATGAAAATTTCCATTGGTGAGTTTTGGGCAGAACGTTGGTTTTGACTATAGTGGAATAAATGTGACAGCGTAAAATCTGCTACACGGGTGTTCCTGCAAAGCGCTTGACTCAGTTGAGTGTGCAGGCCTAGCAGTGCACACGCTAATTGACCTGGGTGGTGACGGAGAGGCTGCAAGCACTTCATTCCAGCTCCTCGAGCAGCTCTCCTTCCCCAGCTGTGTCTCCGCCTTTACACTGCACCGATTCGCCTTGAATGAAGAAGAGGGGAGACCAGGAA
The DNA here is from genome assembly GCA_004363575.1 of Solenodon paradoxus. NCBI lineage: Eukaryota > Metazoa > Chordata > Mammalia > Eulipotyphla > Solenodontidae > Solenodon > Solenodon paradoxus. The sequence goes on from RJWH01006177.1 coordinate 867, forward strand.
TTACTAGGTACCCTCGCCCCAGAGCGCACTCTCTCCTCGTCTCTGGGGACGGGAGCCGCCTGGCAGGCGTCCGAGCAGCGGTGCCAGAGGAGGGCCTCGCGCACTGGCCAGTTCTCCTGGGAGCCGGGGCTCACCATCTCCCTCCTGTTCTGCCGTCCTTGTCTTTCCGAAAAGCCTCCCGGTCCGGACAGTCCTGCTGTCCCGGCCCCACTTCGGGTGCACTGGGATCTGGAAAGGACTGTGCGAGCTGCACATGTTGAAGCGAAGTGTGTCAGCACCCAGGCCCCCGCGCCCTCCTGGGTTGTGAGGCTGTGGAAGCCTGCTGGGAGAGGTCATGGTCGGCTGAATTTGGTGTTAAAAAAAAGGAAAGCAGTTATACAAGAGTCAAACAGGCAGCAGGTGCACCCTGGTGGAACAGTGGTCTGGTCCACAGCCTCCCACTGAGCACAGTCCACATACATCCCACAGCCCCTGGTTCGTGTCCTGGGCCGGGGAACAACCAAGATGACAACTGAAAAAAAGACATGCTGCCTCCTCTCTTCCCACCCGCCTACTCACCTTCATTCCCGCCTGCACTTTTCCTTTAAAAACTGAACGAAACAGGCGGCAGTTAGCAGAAGCCCCTAGTTTGATGGTAAGCACCCCTGGGAAGGAAGAGCGGTATCGAAGCCAGGGAAAGAGCTGAGTTTTGTGTAATTGCTTTGTATTCTGCAACTTTACTAAATTTACTCAAATTTGTTTCTTATAGATTGTTACAGATTTTTACATCGATTATCCTGTTCCCTGTGATTAAAGATACCTTAACTTCTACCTTTCTTTTCTAATCTATACACTTTTTAATTTTTTTGACCACCTTCTTTAAATTCCTCCTCCACTCCGGTAGTCACGCTCAGGCAAGCCTGATCATTGTTCTTTGATTTTTGTTGTAGATGCCACATACCGGCGAGAGAGTAGCAATATGTTTTCTCCTGAAATATTTCACTCAGCATAATGTTTTGAAAGGTCCCTCTGTATTATCACAAATGGTAGGATTTCCTCAGGTTTTATGGCTGAATGATATTCCATTGTGTGCATACATTCTTTATCCGTTCATCCTGATGGATGTCCCCCTGCTTGGCTAGTACAGATAACGTTGCTATGAACATCGGGGTGCAGACAGCTTTCAGAGTTAATGATTTTGTTTCCTTTGGGTATATTCCCAGAAATGGAACTGCTGCATCATATGGTGGTTCCCTTTTTAATTATTTTTTATGAAGAAGAAAGACAGGAATTGAGGTACTAGGCAGGCAGACAGTCAGAAAGAGAGAGGAGGAAGCCTTTTTTATTTAGTTGTTCACAAACTTGAGTCTTTGGACTTTAATTGGCTTGTGCTGGAGCCATAAACGACGCCAGGGCCACGGGTCGCATCTCATTTTCTGAAGCGCCTCGGTGCTTTTTTCCATGCAGTTGCACCAGTTTACTTGTGCAGGCATGGAGCGCGGTCTCGGTTGCCAGGGCGTGAGGGAGGGTCGGCCTGGAGGATTAGTAAAGGACAATTTGGGGGCGTCGTGTCACTTTGGTTCTTCTTCCCCTCTGGCGCTGGATAGCACCTCCTGCGCAGGACTGAGTGAGAGCAGTGTGCTCACCTGCCTTTGTCTTGATCTGAGGGAAGCTTGCAGTCATGGGCCCTAGAATAAAACGTTACTGTGTCTTCACGTGCCCACCGCCAAGTCCGTGATGTTCCCTTCTGCCCTGCTTTACTGGAAGTGTCTTTAAGTTGTAAATGGACGTTGATCTTGTTAATGGCTTTTCCTACATCTCTTCAAATGGTCTGTGGTTTTCCTTTTATAAGACTGATATCAACTCTTTGCATTGATTCATTTTTTTTTTAAATCTTAAACCAAATTTCAATTTAAGATGTACATTTCATGTATTGCTGGATTTCACTTGGTAAAATTTGTTATTGTCTATATATTCTCTATTTAAAAAATATTTTCAATAGGATATCCACATCATATGATTGTGAAATTCTAAAGCTCTTCAGTGGGACCTGGGGATTCTGTGGAGCACTTTGAAAGCCATTCTACAAGACCATGAGATTCTACGCAAGAATATTTCCTTTGGCTTCTCAATTCTTATTCGAAATTAGAGTTCTGGTAAATTATGGAAAAAATAGATAGCTCTCATTATAGTGTGTTGACATTTATGAGTTTTGTATACTTCATGATAACAGATCAGTTAAAAGAGCAATCAGTAGCAAAAATTAAAATAGAATTCACTCTTCCAAATATGTATGATGTGTACAATTTATGATACTTTATATTTAAAATATCTTTAAAACATCTACTTTTTTCCATGTTTCACGTTATTGATATATAAACAAAAATTCTTATTATTAATAGATCTAAGCTGATGCATAATCCTAAGCATATTTCTAAGTCTCATCTTTAAAATGGGATCTCAGAATTCCCTTAACTTTCATACATTCGTATAAATTTTACTTGAAAGGAAGATGATGATACTCTTTGACTTGCTTTTAAGAACGCACACATGCAAATAAAAGGATGTAATAAAGATGTAGGATTTTCACTAATGTTTCTTTAAGACAGATTTTTTCCTTTCCATGTAATCACTGTGGATTTTCTACCCCATAACTCTTCATTTCTTCCAATCACTTTCTTCACAATTTTCAACTTTTCTCTCACTTTCATTTTGTATTTATTAGTGCCCCCAAAATGTGTACTTGAAGGAAATCTTAGAGGTGGATCAATCTTACTGTATTTTAGAGTTTAGAATGAGGTGATCTTAAATAAATGCTAACTGGAAAAGACCTTGTATGCATGTTCTTGAAGTCCCAGATTTGCATTAGAAAAATCACAAAAATAACTACTTAACTGAGCACTTTGGTTCTAGACTCTATATGATTTTCCCTATAACTATAGACTTTGAATTACTAATAGGCAAAAAAGTAATCCTATTATTTTATGCATATGTGTGTGTGTGTGTGTACATATATACACACACACACACACACACTTTTTTTTTTGGTTAACATCCGTAAGCGGTGTAGAATGGAAATGAGTGTTTTCTTTTGAGAAAGGCAGATCTGGACTGAAATTTTAGGCTGCCCACCTACTAGTTTTGTGATCATGGAAATTCCTGCATTTCATTTCCTTATCCTTATGTTATCCTTATCCTTAGGAACATAACACATATAAAGCGTCTTATGTACTAGGAGCTCACTAAAGCGTACCCACGTAAGAAAGCCAGTTGTAATGATGGAGAATGGAGGACGCATTATACGTAACAACTGAAAAGAGACAGTGGAGGAATAGGAGTGATGGGCACGGCCGGAGATAGGATACATATTTAATTCACGTCTAATATTTAAAGCACATTCATTTCCTGGTTTTTTCAGTGTATATCTTTTAACCTATATTGAACTTAAACATTTTCTTTTGGAATTAAATTGTGTTAAAAATTTTAAGTGTTCCTTTTATTTGTTTTTGATTAGTGTTATTGTTCTCTCAGTAATCACACACATTTTGATTTGATTTGCAGGTGGCCGTTTGTTGCATCTGTTTTTTTGTTATTCTTCCTTTAAATCTTGTTGGTACAATACTTGGCCGAAATCTGTCAGGTCAACCCAACTTCCCTTGTCGTGTCAATGCTGTGCCTCGTCCCATACCGGAGAAAAAATGGTAAAGAGAATGCTAATAAATCTTACGTGATTGTTATCTCACAGTATATAAGTTCTTAAGGCTATTTTGTATATATAACTTGAGAGTTGGCATACATTTATAAGAAATACTATCTTACATTTGAATGTAAAGAATGTGTCTTTTTACTTTTTCCTCCGACTATATTGTGGAGTAGGAATAGTAATACTTTTATTTCCCTTTCTGAGTCTTGATACCGTTTACAGGAAGTCATGCTCTGATCAGGTGTTAGTGAGCACAGGTGGGGGCATGAGTCCAGGTGCAGCTGAGCTGGACTTGCTGCTGGTTTTCGTAAAGAAAGTTTTGTTAGAACAGAGCCACGCGTGGCTGTTCACGTCTCATTTGTGACTCATTTGTGACCACACTGCGGTGGCGGCGCCCCGTCACCTGTAAAGCCTCTTAGCTTCTTAGTTCATTTTTATTTCCAGGTATTTTATTATTCTTAATCATATTGATACACTTTTATGGCCATATAAATCCTACCAATTGAGAGATTACTTTGGATTGAGACAGGTTATAATTTACTGATTTGTGGTGTTGATCTCATTGCTGGAATAGTGCAGATTCTGAGTCACAGCTGTCACTTTATACACAAAATGTGTTCTTGACGACCTCTCGTATTTCAAGATGAATCCTGACAGGATTGCAAGTATTTTTGTTCAGTTGGACAGATGCCTCTTTGGCAGTAGTGTAAACATAGTTTATAGTTTCTGTAACCAACTTTGAAATTAAGATTCTCGAGGGATTTTTAATTTGAAGTGATTTGTATTTTTTAAATTTTGAAGATGTCATTAATAGTTTATATTTATAATTTTGGTAATTCATATTTGAATAAAATGTGAACTCATTGTCCTTTTAAAATTAGTAAACTGAATATTTTAGTGTTGATTTATGCTAGTCTGCATTCTTTATTTTTCTAATTCTTAATCTCAGATAAATATAAAATAGTCTTACTGTACATTTATTTTATTCCCTTTCTATTAAGTGAGGCTCTTTGGACTCTACATATTCATAATGCGGAATGTAGATTGAGAAGCCTCTGTTCCTAGATATTGTACCACATGATGATAAATAAAATTTATCTTCAGGTACTTTTAACCACCTGTTGTAGAGGCACGTTCATATTTGTAGAAATGGAGACAATAAAATACCCCTTCTTTAAAAGAAGAAGAATGTATCCTTGTCTGAGGAATTGTCTTGTTTCTCAGATTGGTGACTATGAGAAGTCTAGTCTGTTCTTTAGAGTCAATTATTCTTTTCAAATCAAGGCTAGACTGGTAGGGGCCACTGATGGCCCAACGTTCGCCATGACTAGCGGGAGGGTAAGGTTAAGGAAAAAAGTCAGAAATCACCACGATTCCTCTGCTTCACTAGTGCTAGTGACAGAAGAGAAGCAACATGTGACCTTGCTAATGATAGGTCACAGTTAGGTGTGGGAAGCCTCATGTACCTTCGTTTTCTTTAGTCACTTTGGAGCCAAAATGTGAACACGAGATTTGGCTCGAATTGACTGTGTCGCCTTGGGTAGGTCATTCTTCCGGAGGTCTTAGTTTCCTATAAAATGAGGAAAGAAGACTAGATTAAATGATGTGTAAGGGTTTTTTTCCTTTTTTGCCAGCTCTCAGATACTTTTATTTTCTTCTGTTTGTTAGTTTGTTCTTTCCAGAGAGAATAACTTAGTCTTGTGTGTGCCAGACGCTGTGCTGGCACTGGGGGTACCCAGATGAATGACTTCTGCCTGTTGGAGTTGGTAATTTAGTGAAATATGGAAGGGATGTGGTTAAACAGTTAAAGCAAGGACTGCACTCACTCGAAGTTGTGGAAGAATGGGACAAGGAACCACCTCTCCTGGGAGACTCGAGGAGGTCTTCGTGGGAAACATGTGAGCCAGTGCTCGCAGCAGAGGCGTGAGAGAAGGCAGTGCAGGCAGGGCTTACCGGTAGAGATCAGTAAGAGTTCGTTGAGTGTGGATGCGATCACATTTCAATTTGTATTTGTTCTTTGACTCCATTATAACTCAGAGCTCATGGGGGACCAAAGAGATGGCAAGGTCACACAGTTAGGAAACAGTTATTTCAGATAAGGGGTCTCAAGACTTCTTCTCTTTCCTGTAAGTAAGTGCCTGTTACGTTCTTAAGACGGTTTTGAGAGGCAACAGGAGCCAACGCTTAGTCTTTCTTAACTTCTGCCAGCAGCAAGAATTCGTCTTCTCCAAATCCCTCTCGTCATCTTTAACTCTGGAAAGAATTTTGACTAAACCTATGGCTAATTTGAAGTCCCAAATCTGCATTGTGCCTCTTTGAAGTGTAGTTTTTCTTTTTACTGACTTGTTTCTGCCCTTTAGATTATTTTAAAATACCAATCACCTGCCTTCTGTTATCAGGATTTATATAAATCATACTAGAAGTTAACTATTAATTTTAATATTTTCCAGGTTCATGGAGCCTGCAGTTATTGTTTGCCTAGGAGGGATTTTACCTTTTGGCTCAATCTTTATTGAAATGTAAGTTTTGGAAATGTATTTATGCTTTGAAGGATTTAATTGTAGTAAAAGAATTTAGGAGTTAAGAGTAAGTCTAGAATCAGATGGGAAGGCACCTAACAGAGTTACAGTCTGTTAATTCCCAGGCTTACAGAAAAGGGTCTAGGCCTATAATGAAAGGTAGTTTTCTCTGTTCTCAAATAGCCAGGTGATATTTATACTTTTTTGTATTATGTTCTAGACCTCTCTCATAGGAGAGCTTAGAAGGCAAACCATACACGCTAGAGAATGGCATGTGGATCTTTGGTCACATGCCTGATGTAAGGAATTACTGATTTCTATTGAATGTTTAAGTGTTCTGAAGGTCCAGGGAAATAGTAAGCCATTACTAGGCACTCCAGACCCTGACATCTTCTCGATGCATAGTCATTCCTGCTCTCCTTTTAGAGAGGCCTGCAGGAGCACTGGGCAGTGTGTACACGTGTGGGGTGGGAGGCATGTGCCAGTTACCATGCTTGCTTTGTGTCTGCACCCTTGGTCACCACTTCATAATATGCTCCCCCCCACCCCGTGTCCCCAGTGTTCCCTGATGGGTACAATCTGGCATTTTAGCAAAACAGTTCTTTGTAGGGGACTTTCCCAAGAACTGCAGCACCTCTTTGGCTCCAGCCTGTGAAACACCACTCACTGTGGCTGCTCAAAATTCCCGTCCACGTGTCCAGCTGCCTTGCTGACGACTCTCTTCCGAACAGTGGACAGCCCTGAACAGACATGATTGACTCTGGCACCTGTTCATTGAAAAAGTTGTCTCCTGTAAGAGGATTATAGAAAAGATACATAACGTTTATTGTAACTTAAAACAATTAAAGGTACATCCTTTACTGATTGGAAAAAAAAAAAAAAAAAAAACAGAACCAAAGTGTTTTTTTTTTTAATTAGTATCTAGTTAATATTTCCATTATTTTTTCTTTAACAAGCATAATGCATTTTCTGTGTTCTAACCTTTTAGAAGTGGAGCAAGAACATAAGGATTTGCCTGAAATATTTTAACTACAGAATCCTTGTAGATTTACTAGGATCCCTACTAGAATCCCCTACTATTTATAACTGTCTCACCCAATCTTAATTTTTAACATTTATTTTAGTGACTCACCGTATTTGAATTTTCCCAAAGCATTCAACATAGTGTTCATAGATGCCACACATCTTTATTTTCCCCTGACATCTGGTGGTTTATGTAACATGAATTAACTCGTGAATTACACCAGTGAGTGCAGTGCTGTCGACTTGGGCAGCGCTGGGTGGTGGCCTCGTTTGAGTACAGGGCAGGCATTAGCGGGTGCCTCCGAGGGAGCAGAGCGCCGGGCCAGTTCAGGAGCCCCTTCTGCACTTGATCTCATGCCTTGGTGCCCTCTCTGACCTGACCTCCGGCTTTTTCTCCCTCCTGTCCCTTCTCCAGTACCTTCTGCATCGCATCTTTCCAGGTCCTCTGTTCCACTAGATAGCCTCTCTGCAGTATCTTTAAACTTCATGTTTTGACCACCCTCAGATCTATTCTTGTTTGAATTAACCACAGTGGTCTTGTTAAAGCATCAGTTTGATTATGTCACTTGGCTTTTCCTGGGTGAGGTTCAAATCCATAGCATGACCCATAAGACCTTCATACTATAGGCTCTGACCCTGTTTGCTTCTCCAGCTCATCTCTTAATTCTCATCCCTTCATTTGAAGTTCTCTCCATACTGAATTACTGTGACTTTTTTAAAAGATTCCGTTTGTGAGCCTTTGCCTCTGCTGTTCCTATGTCTGGAACAGATTTATAGCTCTCCTCCCTCCCTGTCCGCCTCAGTCATTCTCCTCACTGCTGTCCCCGCTCAGAGCCCCAGCCAGCCAAACTGGTAAGAGCTCCGTTTGAGTGCACTGAGAAAGCGCGTGTCACGGTGCATCAGGGTTGCCCCGTTCCTGGTGTCCCCTTAACAGTAGTCCCTTGAGGGTAGAGGCCCTGTCCTCCCACAGCTCAGTTCTCACTGCCCCCTCGAAAGCGGCAGGACTCTGTGTACCTGTTGGAAGAATGAGTGACGAATAAGTGAACTAACAAAAGAGAGCAAGAGAAGAAAAGAAAAAAAAAAAAGTTGAAAAACTTAATTTACTGATGACCCCGGTAATGGAATTTGAAAGATCTTTTTTTCTGTGTGAAATCTTAATGCTCTTTCTCTTATACTCTCCTGAAAATGGCATGAAACGTCTTTAGACTTTCTTTTCCTACTTATTTTATTTTCTTAATTTCTTACATCATTACTCCACCAAACCTATTTTTTGTTTAACAGGCTTTATATGAGATGCACTTCTTGAATAGTGCTGGCACTACCAAAAGTGGAAGAAGGAAGGAAGGAATTGGCTTTATTATACAAATATGAATATTTAGCTAGTTTTGTTTTTCTTTTCCACATTTTACTCCTTTAAAGGCTTGTAATTTATTGTTTATATCAGGATGAATGCCCTACTAAGGAGTCTGTTCTTGGAAGATTATCTCAGAAAATATTTTTGAGAGATTTCAAAGGATTCTGGATAAAAAGGGGAAAGGGAAGCTAAACTGTTAGAAGTTACTTTACAGAAACAAACTGAAACTGAAGTGAGAACTAAGATGGGAGATTTAACAAGGGCAGGGTGAGCTTCAAGTTTAAAGATGAGAAAGCCAAGTCTTCGTTTCATTGTGTATAGGTATTTCATCTTCACCTCTTTCTGGGCGTATAAGATCTACTATGTCTATGGCTTCATGATGCTGGTGCTGGTCATCCTCTGCATCGTGACCGTCTGTGTGACCATCGTGTGCACGTACTTCCTACTAAATGCAGAGGATTATAGGTGGTAAGTGCTGCCGGGAGGAAGAACTTCTGGGGTTGTCATGTTTTAGAGAAGTTTCCATTTGAAGTGCATTGAATGGAGTAAAAGATCTGTATTGAAATTTTGTACTTAAAATAGTATAGGAACTTTTGTTTCAGTTACAAAAATAGTGAAAATTTTAGAGGAAAAATAGGCAAGAGATTCTTGGATTAATGAGACCCACTGCATTAGAAATTTTTGTCCAAACTGATGCAAAGAGAGCTTTATAAGGATGCATTGCTTCATTTTAAACACAAGGAGACAGGTCTGGAAAGGAAATGGTTTGTTTAATGACACTTACCATAGGGAATCCGACAATGTTTAAATACTATGTATAGGCATTTTTTTTTTTAAACATACAGAATCTAAAATGATGGTTTTCTAAAATTCTTTGCTTTAAAAATTTTGTTTAAATGCCCTTCATTTAGGAATTACCTGTTTTTTCACCCCCAGGCAATGGACAAGTTTTCTCTCTGCTGCATCAACTGCAATCTATGTTTACATGTATTCCTTTTACTACTATTTTTTCAAAACAAAGTAAGTAAAGACATTTTCTCATGTTTTATTTAGGGAGCTGAATTTGTAATTTAAATACTACAACTTAGACCTTACGTTGAAAGTGAAAATGGATATGCTATATATAGTTATTTTGTTTTCTTTCAGGATGTATGGCTTATTTCAAACATCATTTTACTTTGGATATATGGCGGTATTTAGCACAGCCTTGGGGATAATGTGTGGTAAGTTTGAAAATTCTTGAAATAATCACGAGTAAATCTTTTGAGTTTCTTAATTAGAAAATCACAGTAATTGGAAATTAAGAAATTGTATTCTGTTGTTTGATCAGGAACACCAAAATAAACTCGAGTCTTGATTTCAATCCTTTTGATGATTTCTTAAAGCCCAATTTATTATCTCATTGATTTCTTTTTTTTTAAATTTTCTGTTCTAATAATTCTTTATTTTTGCATTTTTTAAAAATCACAATTAGCTTCTCATTTGTGTTGAGAATTGGCAGTTTTTAAAGGTCAGGTTCGTGGGGAAAGATCTTGATGTCAACAACTGAAGACGCTGACTGAATGCTTTCTGCTGGGAAGTTCCTGAGGCTGTTCTCAGATGCCCAGGGGACAGCACAGTCTGATGGCCGCGAATGCACACTTGGGTGGCCACACACTGGACTTAAGTTCTGACTGTGCCACATACATGTTCTTGATTCAGCTCCCAGGCTCTCCAGCCTCTATAAAGTGAGGACAGTGCCAGTTTCCTGGGTCTGTCCCTGTGTTGCGTTAAGTTATCACCTGTGACGGACTTGACGGCCCTTGTGAAAAAGCTAGAAAACCTAGAACTTCAGGGAGCAGCACTGTAAATGGAAAGGGCATTGGCCTGAAGCCCGAGGGACCTGCATCATGTCTCCGTGTTCCTGCCCACCTTTTTCATGACCATGGAAAGACACCTTAGCTTTCCTAACCGGGAATCTCACTTCCTCCTGTCTTTGTGATTTGTGAGAGTGTTGTGCCTCAGACATGAAGTGTCATGTCAGGTCTGTTGTTAGATGGTAAGACAGTAGTGATGAGGGTGGAAGGTGGGGTGGGCCGTGGGAAGGACTGGGATTTGCAGGCCAGTCTTCGGTGTGAGTCTTGGTGCCTCTTCTTAGCAGCTGTGTTCTCGCCAAACTGTGTGACCCTTCTCCTTCATCCTCGTTTGCAAGACAAGCAGTGCTTGCCTCCGGAGGCTGTGGCTGGCAGTGGGTAAACACCAGGGAGGCGGCGGATGCTCAGCTGAGCGGGCTGCTGCCCTCACTAGTGGTGAGGGCTTTGTTCTGTCCTGGGATTAGGTCTCTGTCTGTCCTTTCTTTGAGTTTCTACGTCATCTGTTTCTACCTTGGAACAGTTTCATGACAGAGTGCAGACGCACACTGGGGGCTCGCTGTTTTCCTCCATAAGCGAAGCAGCTTGCCTAGTTCCCGCGCGGGCCTGATGCAGGTTTGAGGACCCTCATGGGGAAACATTTCCAAATTCAGACCCTTTTCCTTTTTCTGCTACTTACCATTGACTTTTCGGTGTTTTATTCTAGGGTAGTTCCACCAGCAGAATGAGGAAGGTAGGGTAATTCTTTAAAAGCGAGCTCCTGGGATGAAATTTGTGGAACACTTGGGGATACCAAGATTGATTTTTTTCCTTCAGCAAAAGAATCTGTTCAGACTGGTCTTGGCCAGAAGCCGAGGTGGGGTGGGGTTCAGCGGAGGTCATGGGTGAGGGCGGTCAGGAGGGACCCGTCTCCAGTGTGAGATGAATATATTCTGGGGACGCAGTGTGTGTAGCGCCGTGACTCTAGTTAACAGTAGTCTATTGTATATTTTGTACAGTATTTTGTGAAAGTTGCTGAGAGATTAGATCTTAAAAATTCTTGCCACCAGAAAAACTTGTGAGGTGATGGGTTAATGAAGCTCATTCTGCACTATGAACATGTAGCAAGTCGGCTGTATACCGGAAACTAGTCCAGTGCTGTGCGAGCCACGTAAAAGCCTGTTCCTGCACATCACGTGCAGGCAGGTGCGCGCGCATTCCGTTGACTGGAAGTCGTGGGTTGATGTCACAGCTGCAGGTACATAGTCACGTGGCTGGTTTATAGCCGCGTGATGGCATTTCCCTCCTGTGATTAGTTAACTAACCAACTCTGAGGGGAAGATAACTCGGACCTGAAGGTTAAAACTAGATTTGTCTCGTGGGAACGTCTTGTGTGTCTCTAGGCCGTCGAGGGTGCCTGTGGGGCGGTGGTCGCACTCCTTATGGGCACTGCTCCCTGAACCCTCTTCATTTCATCGGGTCTGTCATGAGTGTCGTCAGCATCCCGTGAGGTGCACGACCATGCGGCGACGCAGAGGGTTAACTTTGTATTTCTTGACTTTTCCTATATGTAATCTTAAGAAAACTGGAGTGGCAGTATCTTGACATTTGCAAAGGAAATGAATCTGGCTAAATTTTTTGAGTGCTTTTCCTGTTGAAATATCATCTTGCTGCCTAAAAATCTTGGCATGTTTACAGTTGCTTCTGTTCTGGCAGCGTCCCAGCATTTATTCTTTAATAGGTTTCTGTGCCTTCGATGCTAATCTCGTTTTTTGGGTCGAGTGAAACAGTTCAGACTGGAATCAATTAAAATGTCATCATATACCAAAAGTTATACATACTCACCAAGTTATGGTGCTAAAATAATGTTTTACTAATGGGAAGAAAGCATTTTTTTCAATGTAGAAAAAAGAAATTACTATGTTAAGGTGTGAAATAATTAGATTGTTATAGTCTTTGTATTTTGGACATGAAATTTTAGTTTTTAGGAAATTGACTTTAAAAGTGTATTTCTTATTCCCAGCACATTTACTTTTATGAGCTTATTCTTGAGGTAGTCACAAGATGAGGAAAAATGATTCTCTAGGTTGAATCCGATTTGCTTTTAGGTTTACCTCTACTCAGGGGAACAATATTTTCTAAGTCTGGAAAATTGAATTTGGTTATTGGACTAGTATTAGATTATACCAGTTAAACTTTTGATTCCAGTTACAGTTGTATAGATACTTTTATGTTATAAGAATTCAGGTTTCCTTTTATAAAATTGAATGTTTTCTTTAACCTTCTAAGAGCCTGTAACTATTTCAAAATGAATTAGCACTGCTTTAAGGTATAATGTCATTATTTCATAATATAAACTAAAGTATTCATTGTAAAAACAATTTGGAATAGGTTTACTCTGTTTTGGTAGGGTTATATTTAATTACGAGAGAATTTTAAATATATGCAAAAGAGGGACAAAATAAATACAGACATACAGTCACACACACACCATAAGCCCCCAGTACACCTGTTGCCAGTAAGTGTCAAACTAATGGCCAGTGTTGTCTCATTTATGTTCTTACCTTACTATCCTTTTATTCCGACTCTAAACTCAAATCTCATCTTATTTCAACTATAAATACTTCAGTGGCTGTATGTGTGTATAGCACACTTACATTTAATATAATTTTATATACATATATATGAAAGTAAATCCTTAATATGATCAAATACTGTTAGTATTCAAATTTTTATTCTACCCATCCCCACCCATTTTTTAATATAATTTATTCCATCAGGATTCAATTAAGAACCATTCATTGTTTACTTAAAATACATTTTAGGGCTCTTTTAATCCGTTGATGTGCTTTCTTTTCCCTTGCAGTTTATTTGAAAAACTTGTTTTTTGTTCTTAATTTCTATAGCGTTTCTACACTCTGGATTTTGTTAATTTTAACTGAACTGTCGTTTAGTGTTTCTCCATTTGCTTATTTCATATTTCCTGCAGAGTGGTAGTTGGATATATAGGCTTGATCATCCACAGAATACTTGTTCAAGAGTACTAAACCGGTAGTTTTTGTTTTTGTTTTTGTTTTTGTTTTTAAGGAAAGATGCAGGCAGGAATGAGGGAGAGTAGGATGGCAGGCAGGAAGAGAGAGGAAGGAGTGTTTTGTTTTATTTTTATTTAGTTGTCCACACTGCTGTGTCCCCCCACTCCCACCCCCCACCCCCGGGGCCGGGACTCAAACCCAGGGATATGCAGTCTGTGTGTTTCTTTAGATGTGACTGACCTAACCACTACTCCATCAGGGTGAGCCTGAATAGGTGGTTTTTATGTTTATTTGTTGAGATTCTCCTTTAAGGAGAAGCTTCCTTTTACCATCCATTGAGTTACTTTGAAGTAACAGTTCATAGGTAGGAAAAGATTTCCTTCTTTCCTTGCATTCATCAGTTTGGTGCATAAAAGTTCAAAGGTGACCAAGTAGGCATGTGCACACACATTTGTGTGCCTCTGAGTGTGTTGTTAGCTCACTGAAGATTTACTTTTAAACTTTCAACATCAGGCTAGATAGCTCGCCCTGGTGGAGTAGCATTTAGGTCCTCCACCTTTGCCAGGCACAGTCAACATAACATCCCAAGGACCCAGGTTCGCATCCCAGACCTGGGGGATGGGGGTGGGAGATGAACCAACAAAATAAACAACCAAGATGAACAACGAAATAAAAATAAAATGGAAATGCTTCTTCCTCCTCTCTATTCCTGTTTGCTTGTCTAGTTGCCTTCATTCCTGCCTGCACTTTTCTTAGAAATCGAAACAAAGCATGTTTATTGAATACCTTATCATATGCCAAGCACATTTTTAGGTACAGCAGATAATTTAATAAATAAAACAAAGGCAAATGTCTCTGCTTTCTGGTGTTTCAGAGCCCATCTATGGGTAATTATTAAATAAATGTATTTCAAAACTCCATACCTATTAATCTGACTCTTATCCATTGTCTACCTTCCTACCAGCCACACAGCTATGGTTTTCCACGCAGGAAAGAAGCCATCAGCCAGCTTCTCTTCTGTAGAGCTTCAGATGTCACCGGGCCATGGTGCTCTGTTCTCTGAGAAGCTCCCTAGTCACTTTATGTAGTTGTTACCCATAAGCATCGTATGGTTTAGGGAAAGTATCAATAGGGTTTTAGTGACTAGACTAGTATATTCTCAAATAAAAGACATGTTTTTTTATTTTATGAATTCTCATCATTATGAAACTTCTTTATAAGAGATAGTTCATACGAATGATTGATACTTAGTTCTGGAAATATCACATCAGGTCATACTTGTATACGACAGTAATGGGTGACTTGCAAAGCAAATGATGCAATTTTAATAACTTAAGCGAGAGTGCTACATGAAGACTTCACCTTGATAAAAGAGCGACTTTCTGGGGCAGTGAGCATTTAGTGTTTGTGAGTAATGAAGGCTGTTCTGTCTGTATTTGTTTCAAAATACCTTGTTTTATTTTTACAGGAGCAATTGGTTACATGGGAACAAGTGCCTTTGTCCGAAAAATCTATACTAATGTGAAAATTGACTAGAGACCCAAGAAGACCTGGAGCTTCGTGTCAGTCTTCATCGGGGTGAACTTGCACCGCGTATAAAGCGCAAGAAAGATATGGGCTTTCACACTGGGTGTTTTGTGGGTCTCTCTTCTGTGGCTGACTTAAAGTAACATCTGTTTCCATTGATCCTAGGTTTTTACTGACCGCTTTCTCCAACTGTTCACAGCAAATGCTTGCATTCTATGCAGTAGGCATTACTACAGTACATGGCTAATCTTCCCAAAAACTAGCTCATTAAAGATGAAATAGACCAGCTCTCTTCAGTGAAGAGGACAAATAGTTTATTTAAAAGCATTTGTTCCAATACAACAAATAGAGGGGAACTTGGATGCTAAAAGTTACATAAATAGAAATCTTCCTGGCACTTAGTGTTTCTATGTTATTGAAAAATGATGTTCCAGAAAGATTAATTTTTCTCTTATTTTTACTGCCATCATCAGCCTATATTGTGGGACATTTTTACGTATCGAATTTGGGTTCTTTTTTGACCTTTTTTTCCCATTCAATTTGCATCCTTTTTTAAAAATGAGAATTAAAAAGTGCTAGATCCCGCATGTAATATATCTGTTGTCATCTTAGTTGGACCAACTTCCCATTTATTTATCTTAAAATTGTTCAGTTAGATCTTAATTCCATCCAAAGAAGATACAGTCTGAAGATAGAGGTGTACTCTCTACAATGCAATTTACTGTACAGTTAGAAAGCAAAGTGTTAAATGGAGAACATTTGTTTCTATTAAACATTTTGAGATTTAGATAAACAACATTTTAACTGAATGTCCAAAGTGATTATCTTTTTTCCTCCCCAAGTTAGTCTTACTTTTTTTTTTTTTTTTTTTTGAGGGGGGGTTTGAATGAAGGTTTTACATAAAAAATTATTAAAAACAATGGGTGGGTGGGTAATAAATGTATATAACATTAAATAATGTAACGTAGGTGTAGATTCCCAAATGCATTTGGATGTACAGATTGACTACAGAGTACTTTTTTCTGACGATGATTGGTGTAGAAATGTGAATTTGGGTGGCTTTTTACATCTTGCCTACCACTGCATGAAACATTGGGCTTTCTTAATGTGTGTGTCATACTTCTTCTGGGGGTGGGGGGGGTCATTTTCTGTTTCTTTTCTGGGACTCCTGCAGGAGCTAAATTTGTAATTTAGAATATAATTTTGTTAATCCTGTCTGGGGTATTAAGTCACATCTAAAGCTTTACTACTTTAGATGTTAAAATAAAATTTCCTGACCAAATTGTTTTGTGAAAATAGATGTGTTTGCAATTTGAAGGTCTTTTCAAAAGGTATTATTACAGAATGCAGTTTTTAAAATATACTATATAAGCTATGCATTTCTAACACAGACAACCCACACTCTAAAATCCCCCAAATTGCTTACATGTAGATTATCCAGTACAGTCACAAAGTGAATGACCAGTCCTTTGAATGATGTTCTAGAGAAGGGATTTTAATTTTGAGCAATTCTTCCTGGAATTATTCATGAAGTGAAGTTTTCCTAGAACCGTTGCGTTTCTAGTTTAATAGTTTGCTATGCAAATGACCACCTAAATTAATACTGTATATTGGTATTTTTAGAAAGATTGGAAGCAGCTGTATTTAAACCTTAGTGTGAAACTCATACCATTAATAGTTACATACGTTGTTTTCCTTACAAAATGCTTCTATGAATTAATAGATTATGCATCCTATAATTTGCTTGTAAGGACTGTGAAGAGTGAGAGGTTTGCTAACAGCACTGGAGAATATGACTGACACAAACAAACAGAAATTTTGATCACAAGCTGTAGGCAAAGCCTCTTCAGCTCAAATGTTATATTAAATGAAATCCTTTGATTTTTCCATTTTCTCTTCCTTTTCACTTGCCTTTAATATCTTCTAAGAAAAGAAACTATAAAAATCAGTCTGAATGACTTACATGATGTAGTTTTTACAGTCACGTGAAATAGTCACAGCAGCTTACTCTCCCTGGTGGAGTGTAGATCGGACAACAAGCTTCTGTTCGAACGAAATTTGTTGTCATGACTCTTGCAGGTAAGGTACAGGGTTTTTTAAAGAATGGATGGTTGAGCTGCTTTCAGGCACTCCAGTTCTTTATACTAAATTTAGGACTGTTTGAAATCTTTTAAAATGAATATGTTACTTTGGAAAGTCCTTTAGAAAGTTGCATTGCTTTTTTGTGACTTGCTCAAGGGGCTGGAGGTATATGTCTAGAAGAAGCTGTTATTCACAAGTGACTTGGCTCCTTTAGTTGTCAGTTGTAGAATAGTAAAATAAAATATTATTTAAGTTAATTAAAGGGTGGAGTTTTTCCACTCCATGTTGAGTTTCTTTCATTTGTTAACATTATTTGCTCAACTTATTGAATTGATGCTTTGAACACTACAAAATTAACTACGGATAAACTTTCCCCTTGTGTCTATAAGCATGCTTCTCAGAAATCTGGCTACCTTCATAAGTGACATCATTATACATATATCCTAGTAAAAGAGTAAGATAAGGTGGAAATCTAATGGCTGGAGGAATGGTAAAGCAGTCTTTAGAAAATCTGTCATGTCGGGCTCCTAGATTGTACTGTGTTTGCCCATAAATCAAGTCCCGTGTTCTTAGAACCCATTACACTGTGGGGACATCTGAACCCAGTGAATGGCGCTTGAGTGATTTCCGTTGAGCGTGGATAGGCTTCTTTTATAAAAGTGGTTGCTGCAAATTCCAGTTCTTCCAAAAGCCACTCTAGGGTTTATCCACCAAGTGCATTAGTTTTTATAAATTTTTATTTCCTGAATGTTTATTAACCACCTTATGCCAAATATTTTGCAAATAAATGTTATTTTAAAAATCTCTGAATTTCTACAAATGTAAAAAAGGAGAAAGTGTGTCAATGTAATTTGTTCAGGAAAAACCACATACCGAAGGGCTGCTGTCTTTGAATTCTGGGAAAGAAAAGCCTGTTTGTAATCTATCCACAGCAGTTCCGTCTGGGTTTTAAATTTAAATTTCAGTGTGTCTTAGTGCTTCATTCATTAATTTATTGGAACATGTAATAAATAGAAGTAGTGATATATGAAAATACAAGTATTCATTCATGTTTTCTATCTTCATTAAAATTCCATAGTGATGAAGCTGTATTTCAGCAATCAAGATGTTAAAGAGACCAGAGAAGTGAAATTTTATGAAGATGGTTTGGAAATGTGTGCAGAGATAGACTTGACTGCACTTCAAGTAGGCTAGAGCAGTCGACATGTCGCTGCAGAAATGTCGTGAGAGTCAAACTCACTGTGAGGCATAGTTGTCTTCCATCAGCATTTCCTAAAAGCCGTTTGACTTGATGTTCTCACTGGAGCTATAGGCAGCCGTGTCCAAAGACAAAAGTAACAGCATTTGACTGTTAGGAAATGGAAATATACCGCCGTGAAAGCTGGTTTCCGTTAAAGTGACGGTGAACTAGCCTGGTGGATACAGCAGCTTCCATGTGTTTTCCTCAGTTCATCAGCTGAGGTTATGAACACTTTTAAGAGCTTAAGGCAAGGAAGAAATAACAAGGAATCCTCTTGGAAGGACGAGTATGGTTGGAAAAGTGGTTCTACTTGGCTTTTCTGCTATGTCAGACTTGAATCTAAATCCATACAGAGCACAGACACTTCGTGACAGTTTTGGAAGGAAACAATTTCTGTTTGCCAATCACTTCCATTTTGTACACACCCTTGGTTTATGTAGGCCGTATTCCAACTAGCTTTTTAGTCATAGAAATCTAGTATATAATGTATCAAATACATTTGAGGTTCTAATCTAATCTGTTAATCTAACAAGTTGAATTTTTAAAAAGTAATAAAAGGTTAAATGTTTTCCCCTTGGATGCTTTACTTCTCTCCTTTTTGAAACAGGTGAACCCAGCACAGCCCATGATTATTGGCGTGTGTATAAAGATACTACTAATAGCTTTTACAATTAAATAAAGCAGGGGTCAGCAGAGTTGTTCTTTTAATAAAGGGCTGGGTAGGAAATGTTTGAGGCTTTGAGAGCCATCAGGTCTCTGTCACGGGTCCCTGCCTCTGTGTACAGCAGCCCTGGTAGAGCGAAAACTGATGAGCATGGCCGTGTTCCATCGTTACGCCAAAGTTTGTTGACCCCTGAAATGAAGGGTTTAAAATACAAGATTTATTTTCCCCCTGAACTCGATATTTTGAGGGAAAAAAAAAAACTGCATGGAAGGGTGAAAGAATGGTATAATGACTGAGTTAGCTTCTTTAAAAAATGGTTTTTCTCTTTGATTACCATTCTTCTGTTTCTTAAGCACTGATTCCTGTACCCGAAGCCACTACTGTCCCCCACCTTCTCCTGGCGGGCGGGCAGCGCACTTCTCGGGCACAGCACTTCACAGAGCAGTGTCCCCCGCTCCTCAGACCCTCCTGGAAATGGGAGTCGCTAACTAGCCTTAGTTTCACGACTGGGGTCTGGACGGCTGTAACTGAAGTGGGGTGACCCCTCTCCCACCTGTGGAGCGTGGATTTATTTCATGGAGATCATGTTGAAAGTGAGCTGTGCTAATGCAGGGCGTCTTCCTAGTGTCCTGCCTCTGAATAGTGACTCCAGTTCGGCGTGTGCTCTCTTTTCCTCTCCACTCTAAACTTGTCACAGAAATCCTCGTCAAATCCTTGTTTACTTTCTCCCCTTGATTTGATGGGCTGCCTCAGTCGGCACCTCTGTTTCTCTCTTCCGATTAGCAAAATAATTAACACTGGTACAAGTTTGGATTACTTTTGATATCTTTACTGGACACTTAAAAACGGATTTTATTGAGGGAACATTACATAGGTTTAAGTTGTGTATCGTAAATCCACATCGAGAATACATTAAGCTTGCAGTCACCCGTCCAGTTTGATAACTGGTTGGAATACCAGGGAATTTGTTACACAGTGGCTTTTGGATTTTGAGGTGAGAACTATTTCTATTAAACTTTTAATCAACAATTTAACATTAGAAAATGGGGGAATAAACCTATATTGGACATGTACAATCAATAGTAATAGAGTCTGCAAATGTATTTTTAAAATTCAAGGTTCTGCATCAATGTAATAGTTTCTGGTTTAAAAAGAAGCTGGCTATAGGGAGAAGTTAGTTGCTCAAACCACTTTAACTGGCCAATGACGTGGTTATTCCTAGTGATTGTGTCTAAGCCACTGAGATTATGGGATTTATCCTTGAAAGGAAGTGGGGGGTGGGCACTAGAATGAGAAATGGAAGGTGGTTCCCAGCTGGAGTTGGTCAGGAAGGTCGTCTGCAGGTGAGAGGCCAGCAGGCTGGGACAGAGGAACCGATAAGGTGTCCTGAGTGTGATGCCTCTGTACTAGGTCCCGGCTGTGTGGCGATCACGTCCCCGGCAAAGACACAGGCGAGGTGACGGCGCTGTTAGGGTCCCTGCAAGGCTGTAATGCAGTGAGGTGGGGAGACGGGGCTGCCAGGAGCGAAGGGTGGAAAGTGAGGGAGGTCGAGTGGAGATGGGGGGCCCGGCGTGCCATCCTCGCGGTTGGAATAAAGGTTTTGCAGAGCTACAAGAGGGTTTAAACAGCCGCTAAAAATGGTAGCAATAGTGAATGTTTTCAGTTACTTTCTCCGAAGGACTCAAAATACCTTCTCAGTGGTCTGTAACGGAAACGAAGGATGAGAGCACCATTTCATTCTGGACCTTTGCTCCCTGCTTGAGACTGTGATGTGATGCGATGTGACCTGGGGGATAAGACCGGGAGATAGCAGGGGATTGAGAACTCCCTGGAGAGAGGGGTCCCTCTGGGTCGGGGTGTGTAGATGGACTCCGTGGGATGGAGGAGAGACCTCTGACCCCTAAAGGGGAGGGAAAGCTTGTATCCACTTGCAGGTTTTCTACAGGACCTTGAGCTATGGGGGACGAAGCCCATAAGTGATTGTGAATGCAATAGTAGAGCTTAAGTTGAGCAGCTTTCAATCAAAGCCTTTTTATTCTAAACCTACCTCTAGTTTTCCTGGAATCTAAAGAAAGTGTATTTGGACTACTTGAGCCCAGAGTAAAGTTTAATATGTAGAACTGAGAAAAATCATCCGCTATGTGCTTTTCAGTTCTTCATCTTACCTTTATATTCTATAACCCAGTTTTCAGATCTGATAGTCAAAGTAGCATCTACACAGGACTTCTGACGCAAAACTGCAGCTGCCTCATCCAGAAGCCCACTGGCTTCAGTATAGTTGCACAGTGTTGGTTAGAAGACTTGGCAGCTGCTCCCCAGGCGGGAATTGGAGGCATAAAAGCTCGTCACCGCAAGGCTCACGCAAGCAGCCCCTGTAGTGATTTTCCGGAGGAGCCCCTGCGAGCGAAGCCGGTTGGCCTGTCGCCTGGTGCCATCTGGACACCTGGAAGTGTCACAAGTTTGTTAGGCTTTTGCATGTTGGCTTTGTGAACTTGTCTGCTGACAGCGGTGACCTTCACTGGCTGGGTGCAGAGAGCTGGGGCATGGGGTCTGACTCCTTCCAGCCTGCAGGCCCTCCCACGCCTCTTGGCAGTTCAACAGCCACTTGGCCTTCCCTGCCATTTGGTGACATCCATTTCTCCCAAATGCCTTCCTTTCAAACCAGATCTTGCCCAGCCTGGCTCCATCCTGCATTGGACGGAAACTTCATAGCACAAAGCAGGGTCAGCTTGCGTTTCTAAGCCGGGACAACATACCCTGTAGGTCCTGCGAGTGGTTAACTGACACCCTGACTGGTTTGGTGGACTTGTTATCCTGACCAACGGCCGATAAAAGATGTGGTCCTAGCACAAGGAATCAGAGTCCTGTGTGAAGCTGGGCCCCAGGCTAAGGGCTGTCTTCTGTATGACAAGCCGCGTGGGGCGGGGATTCTACTGGGTATGACGCTTAAGATCTGCCACTGGTGTGTTTTCCTTCTTGATGAGGGCAATTTTGCTTGCCTAAAAAGTTCTTTGAAAAGCCTCATGGTAACACTTTTTATGTCTATAAATCAACATGGCTCAGTTCTGACAATGTTTGCATGTAAGGAACACATAAAAGTGGGTTTCGAATATCTCGATTATTCTAAATTATTTGGACATGTGTTTTTAATTGGCAAAAAACAGACTTCAGAAATTGGTCATTTTTATTCCGTCAAGTTAATGGTAAGTGGTTTATTTAATAAAACGCCTGTAATTTAACACAGCACATACCGCTGTTCTTTTGTCAATCTTTCGCGCTGTGTGAAGCATCTTAGACTTTTACTAAGGGGGCGGAGGGGGTCATCTAGAGGAGAAATCCGTCGCAGTAAATCGTTCTTCTCTTCGGATCTCAGCCACTAGGCTAGGTTAGGTGGGTGCTGCAGCGAGCACCCTTCAGGGCTGGACCAGGGAATGGTGAGAAGGCTGAGAGGCTCTTCCACTAATTTTCTCCGGGCTGAGATCGACCAGAGAAAGGATCCACTTCATCCCTGCAGAGAAACGATTGTTGGAAGGCATTTAGCAAGTTGGTGGCGAAGCGGGCTGCTCGCAGGGGTGCCGGGCTGCGCTCGCAGCTCTGAGCTCTGCTGCCTGCCTTCGCCCACGTGTGCATCGGGAGTTGTGAAGCGACTTCCCAGAATACCGGGCGGGAAGTCGGCCTTGACCTCGGAGCAGCTTCTCCAGGGCCCAGGTCGAGGCGGCGACCGGAGAAGGGCGCCCTCGGCTGGGTGGGGGCGCCGCGGGCCGGGGCCGGGGTCCCTGCGGTCAGCATCCTCACCTCGCTCCCCTTCCTCCGAAGTTGCGGAGGTGCCGGGAAGAGGCGGGGCCTTGCCTCGGGCGTCCGAGTGATTGGCTGCCCGGAGCCCCTGGCGAGGGCTGTGTGGTCCAGCCCGGGTGGAGAGGGGCGGAGCGGCCACTGCTCCCACCACCGCCGCCACCGCCACAGTCGCAGCCTCCGCAGCCTCGGCCGCCGGGCGAGGAGCTCCGGGAGGCAGCTTCCTGGGCGCCCCGACGCGGACCGGGCGTCGCTCTCCGCTCGCTCGGCGCCCCAGCCATGCCCGGCCGCCGCGCGTGACCGCCGCGCCCCGCCACCGCCCGGCCCGGCGCCCCTGCCGGCTCCCGAGCCCTCACCTCCCTCGGGCCCCGCCGGCCCCTCGCGACCATGCCCCGAGCGACTGCGCTCGCGGCGCTGGGGCCCCCGCTGCTGCTGCTGCTGCTGCTGCTGCCGCTGCCCCGCGACGCCGGGGGCCTCGGGGAGCGCTCGGACGCCGCCTGGGACGACCCGGCTCTGGCAGGCGAGGAGGACGCGGAGCAGCAGCTGGAGCGTTACCACGACCCGTGCAAAGCCGGTAGGTGCCCCGCCGCCGCCGCCGCCGCGGGCAAGTCCGGCAGAAGTTTGTCTTTGAAATGCAAATGAGGCGGTGGGTCCTCCTGCGCGGCCGACGGTGGGGCGGGTCTCCCCGGGCGCCCCGGGAAACAATGCCCCGAGGAGCCGCTTAAATAGCCCCCTGGCCGGGACGCCCGGGCCGCGGTGGGCGACGCGTTGGGGCGGCGGTCGCGGGAGCGTCCCCGGCGCGGCCCTGGGCGGGGCCCGGGCCGGGCGGGGCCCGGGGCCGGACGGGCGCCGCGCCGCTGACAGCCAGGTGGCCGCACGGTCGCGGCCTGGGCTCGGCCGGAGCGCGGAGGGGCCGGGCGCGGCGCGCCAGCCTCAGACCGAGTCGCTGGCTCGGGTTTCACGGCGCGTGTAAGTTTCGCGCAAAGTTTCCAAGATCTTCTGGTTACTCGAGGGAAGAGAATTAAATAAAAACAACGAGCGTCTTCACTGCGGGAAAAGGCAGGGGTCCCCGAGGGAGCGCGTGCGTGACCCCAGCTGCCGCGCGCTGCCCGGCCGCCCCTCGGCGTGCCCTGGCCGGAGGTCCCCGCGCGCGGGGAGCTGGAAGCCGGCAGGTGCTCTCATCCCGCCAGGCAGCGGCGCCCCAGCACGCGCGGGGCTTTCAGGCGCAAATCTCGGCCCCACAGCCGCAGCTCCCGCTCCGCACGAGCCGCCACCCGCTCCGGGGGCCCGCAGAGAGCAGCTGCCGGCGGGAAGAGTTGAGGCGTCAGCCCCAGAAGGTCCGAGCGCATGTTGCAAAGAGAGCATGGGCTGGGGCATGCCTCGATGGGAGACACAGCACTCTTGCTCCAGCGCGGGGCCCAGAGACCGCAGGGAGCCGCGTTCCTTCCCTCTGCCCGGGCAGACCCGGCTAGGCTTCCCTCAGCCTGAGATGCACCCACCAGCGGGGCGAGCGCAGCCTCCGTCTGCTGGAGGGCGGGGGGGATTCCTCCAGGTGGCGGGGTGGGCCAGGTCTGTGCGAGTGCCAGGGGCCCCTTCCCTCACTAGCGGGAGACTTCTGGCAGCCTCACTGTCCTCCCGTGCTACAGTATTGTAGGAGGACTCGTGGCTTGTGGGAAGGTCTCTGCAAATGGAATAAGGATGGTGGTGCCCTTCTTTATTGTTCCTGTGGCTGAGGTCGAGGTTGGGGCTTGCGCTGGGTGGGAGCAGGATGACATGGGGGAGGACCTACCTAGATATGAGACTTGAAAGCCTTGTGAAGGATGCAGGCCAAACCAGGTTTGAAATGCCTGGACTCATCCAGCAGACTAGTCACCGATTGCTGCACCTCGTGCTGCTTCTGGGTTAAGCAGGCTCTGAGAGCGTCAGCAGGTGGCATGCCCAGGCTGAGGGCTCTCCGGGGGCATGGCTGTGACCAGGCAGAAGTGTCGGTGGGGCACTGTGGGAATGGTGGCCTTTCCCTGAAAGGAGATACAGGCCTGGGAAAATGGGATGGGGACCAAAGGGCGGATCCGCCATCACAGTGCTGGGCAGTCCCAGACTTTGCTGGACATGTGCTGGGAGCTCTGTGGCCGCCTGGGCAGCTGGAGCTGGACCTCGGAAGAGAATCTGCTTGTTCAGCCGGCCGGTGCTGGCCTGCAGACTGCGAGTCCAGCGGAAAGAGGCAGACTCTTGTCCATGAGAGCGCCCACCCGCTCACGGTCCCTCTTATAGACGACCCTTGCCTGTTGGGGCCTCGTTTTCCTCCCGTCCCATTGGAAGAAATGCTGGATAACTGGGGCGTGCATGCTCTGCGACTTCGCAGGACGGGATCAGTAGGCAAGTGGAAGTAGATCTCAGCGTGTGGTTCTGTTGGCTCCAGGCGCCTCACAATCATCCTTAGATCTAGATCCAGTCTCTCAACCTCGGCCCGCCTCTCCCAGGGCGAGGCTGATGCTAAGAGTGGCCAGAAGAGGGCGCCAGCAAGGGAGCCGCGGAAGAGGTCGCGTATCCGACTGAAATTCCCTGAGCTAAGGAACAGCTTCCTGGGAGGACAAACAGTTCACAGGCCACTGACGTCTCAGTGAAAGGACTTGTCTCTGCTCTGGGAGCACGACATTTCCCATGCATTTAAAAACCAGACCTGAAAGGACAACCTTCATCCTCTCCCAGTCAAATCCTAACCGGCTCCTATAGCCAGAGCCTCCTCGGTGCTTGGAATCTAAATACTCCCCCCACGCCCAGCCCCCTCTTGTCCACGTGGGTCTCCGTTCTGCTGCAGACGACAGTCGCAGGTCTGACCCCGGCCTCCCCACACCATGTGCGCATTCGAGTGTGTGCCCTGGCCTCTTCCTACTAGTTTTCTGTGATTCAGTGACTTTGCTTCCAGCTCATTCTCTCAGAGGCTGACCAGACGGGTGTTTCATTATTTATCATTTTACATTTACCATTTCATGACGTTTTCCATTTTTGGAACCATGTTGGTTATTTGACCATTTACAAGTTTCACTATATATAAAGGCTGCCTTTATAAGCAGTGTGACCTTGGGCAGGTGCCTTGGTTTTCTCCCCAGGACTTCGTTGAAAGGACATCTTCCTGCTGACCTTCAGCACAGGGTTGCAGCTGTACCATTTAAATTTACTAATAAAAACCACCTATTTGCTGCTGTGAAAGGGATGCCTTTAGCATAAGATTGCAGAGTGGGAGTGAATCTGTGCAGAGCTCCCAGCCTGGGGCTGGTGAGCACATGGGGGTTCCTGGGCACGGATTCCGTCTGGGATCCAGAGCTCTGCCATTTTGTTCTTCATCTGAAACCGTCAGTGTGGCCAAGGGTTCCAGTGACAGTAAGTTTCCAGATACCCTCCCAACCACCATACACCCTGAGAAGCTTCTGAGGACTTCTCCTGCCTGCCGCCCCTTGTGCGCAGTCCTTAAAGACAGACAGCCCAGGTGTGTGTCCTGCCCCTGCCCCTGTGGTGTGTGGCCTTGAACAAGACGCCACGCCTCGCCGTGCCTTGGTCTCGTGCCAAATGGGCATGGGGAACACAAGCGCCTGCCTTGTAGGGCGGACATGAGCCTGGTCGTAGAGGGGTTCCTCAGCACTTGAGGCAAGGACCGTGAGGAACAGTCGGTTTATGGCCCACCCTGGTGGAGTAGAGGTTGGGTGTGAGCCACATCCATCCCAAGGTCCGGGGTGTGCCTCCCGGGGCCGGCGGGGAACAGCCAAGATGAACAACTAAATAAAAATAAGTCATTTCCTTAAAAAAAGTTGTTGGTAAGTGATCCCCAAAAGCCAGAGCCAGGGAGCAGGGAGTACAAGACAGAGAAGGTGAAATCCAGTGAAGGGAGTGGAATCATGGGAGCTTCTTGCGTTGATGGGCCTCCCAGAATGATCTGCCCAGAGGAGAGGGGGCCGGAGTGTCTAACCAAAGACAGCAGTTCTTCATTATTTGCTCCCTACTCCGGTTTCCATTCCTACGTAAACCATCAGACACTCTGTGGTGCTGAGTGACAGGCATTTTATTATGTTGGTGATGCTCTGGGTTCAGAGTTTGGGAGACACAACAGAGGCGGTCGTTCCTACTCCAGTGTCTGAGCCTCCGCCAGGAAGACCTGCAGCCTGGGGGCGACCCCCAAACTGGGCTTGGGGTCTTCTGGAGGCTCACTCACTCACTAGTCGGCGGTTAAGGTTAGCTGGGGCCTCCGCTGAATGGCTGCCAGACCCCTCTGTGTGGTCTCTGTGTCGTCTCTCCCATGGCCTCGTTGGGCTTCCTGGAAGCATGGCCACCTCCCCAGGGAGCCAGGTGGGGGCTGTCGCGCCTTTTGAGCCTCAGCAGCTGTGTGGTCACTTCCACCTCCCCTGTCCGGGGGAGGGGGTCGCAGTCAAGAGCACATGGCAGAGGGAATACTGTGGTAGCCAGTTTGGGAAAACAAGACCTGCCACATTCCTGTGACATGGCCCCGTGTGCACAGGTGTAGCGGATGTTACTGACTCAGAAAAGGTTCTCAAGTAGGAAAACGGGAGTCGTTTCATGGTGCCAGGAGCTAAACTCAAGGCCGTGACTCCAGTCACCACGATTGTCTGGCTGAGGCTCCAAGGGAATGAATGGACCCTGAAGTGCTGTGCAGTCTTTGGGGCTGATTCAGTGCAGAGGAGCTGGCTGCTTCACTTTTCATCTGGGGGCTTGATCCACGCCAGGCCGTCCTTGTGGCTGTGGTTCCTGCAGGATAAACACACACGACGGGACGGAAGCAGAGATCATTTGCGATGTTTGGGGCCCCGGAGCCAGGGCCGAGGGCGCTGCGCTGGCGACCCGCTCCTTCCTCAAGAAGAAGTGGGATGCCCTTCCTGCACTTTCTCCTTGGAACAGGGGGCCTCAGCCCACCTTGTCATTCTAAGACACTGCGGCCTGACCAGTCAGGTCCTTATTTTCAGGTCCTCCAGAGCCCAGAGGATAGCATGCTGGCCAGCGCAGGGCTGCATGAGGCTGGGGTGTCAGACTGTATGAGTCAAGGACCTTTGTCTGCTCCTGTCACTGCTCTAAGCCCAGTGCTGGGCGGTCCCAGCATGTCACAGGTACGCAAGTCCTTGACTGGGCCATGGCTGGAGGCACCTCCAAGCTGGCTGTCAGCCTGGGGCATGCAGCCCTGCCCGCGTCTGCAGCCCTCGCGGGGACTGCGGTGGAGCCAGGTCTGGAGGCCTGGCAGTGTTTCCAGGAGTCCCCCTCCTTCATGGCAGGGCAGGACCCTGGTCTCTTAAGCATGGAGGTGGGACTCCAGGGTGGCTCCCTGGCCTGGCCGAAACCCAGAACGGGAGCCACCAGCTCCCTGGAGCCCTGTCTCTCCCCATCAGACCCACGCCCCACGGCCACACCCAGGTGAGCACTGCTGGCATTTTTACCACTTTATTTCCATTCCAACTCGTCATGAAGTCCTTCCGGATGTCCTGGTGGAGTCGACATATTCCAAGACCGTGTTGAAATGAAATGTTTATCTTTCCCTCTTCTCCAGGCAGAGGCCGCCTCTGTCCCCCGCAGGTCACGCCGCTCAGTGCAGCGCGCAGGCGCAAGGCAGTGACGCGCACGGGCTCTGATCTCTTGCAGACGTGGACTTGAAACCTGCCGCCTGTGCAGGACTTTGGTCCTAGAACATGTTCCTTAGCCTCTTCGAGCTAGAAGGAACGGCTAACACTTCTCAGGGTCATTACACGGTTAAGTGATGGAACATTTGTCGAGTACGTGGCACAGATTTCCGCCTGCGGCAGGTGCTGGGCGGTGATACGTACGTTATCCCAACTGAGAGCTGAGGGCAGGCGCTCACAGGTGCTTCTCCAACTCCTGTGTTGAAATGCTGCAAAGAAATCGGATCTTTGTAAAAACTGAAAAACTGATTTCATATAGTATACTTAGCTAAGAATTCTTCCCCCTACGCCCTCCCCTGACCCCTGGTCGCGAACCCAGGTCCTTGGGCTTTCCATGGCCTGCACCTTAGCTGTCTCAGCCCAGTGAGCCACACTTGATTAAGGATTCTTAAATTCAGAGCTGACATGTATTGTTAAATAAGGTCTCATAATTGAAGTGTGGATTTTATGTGAATTGTAGCTCAATAAATTATTTTTTAAAGGAAAGATGCAGGCAGAAATGAAGGTGAGTAGACAGGTGGGCAGGAAGTAAAAGGAGGAGGAAGCATCTTTATTTTATTTTTATTGAGTTGTTCACACTGGTTATCCTCCGCCCCCGCCCCCCGCGCCCCCGACCTGGGACACAAACCCAGGGGTGTGTGGTCTGTGCTCCTTCGGAGGCAGCTGACCTAGCCACTGCTCCGCCAGGGCGCACCTAAATTCTTTTTGTAAGTGAAGATGAGGACAAGTCAGAATAGAATCTTGAGAGTGACCGTCAGCCCAGAGACCCAGCCGTCCGAGTGAGAGTTGTACCCCACCACGCAGGAACGGGCAGTGGCTATCAGACCCCACCAATGACCACAACTCCTGCTGGGAGAGGGAGCACATTGGGCCCTTTTTGGACAAGGATGTTTTAAGAGCTGAATGATGGCAAGAAGCCACCCTGCTGGCCTTTCAGGCCAGTCCTCAAGTCCGCAACTGCCTTGGGGCCGCCTGTTTCGCGTCTGAGACACTGACTTCAGGCCTAGATGCTCTGCCCAACACTCATGTCCCTTTGACTCTGGTGACATTTTGTCTCAGTAGACAGTCCTGCACATAGAAAAGTGCATGTGATATTGTCCAAGCCAGGTCCCCAGCTCTGATGCCCGTGGAGCCCCGTTTTCCTTCTTTCTCTGCCAAGTCATGCAGTGACCAGTGTCTGTGTAGCACCCTCTTCTGGGGGTGGCATGTGTGTGGGGACGGTGACCTTTAATCCTCTGTCCAGCACAGTGAGAGGAGGGGAGGGCTGGGCCGTAGTTGAATCGCAGAACCATCCAGAAGAGACGTGGGCCTGCAGGGCTGGTGTGGGCTGCTGGCGTTCTAAGACCACACACATCTCAGCACTGCCCACCCTGGGAGCTGCCCACCCAGGCCAGGGCTTGGCCCTCGGGCAAGGTGCCCCCGAGGACAGCAGTCCGGCTGCAGACCTCACTCAGTAGCGCCTCCTGGGGCAGCTTGGACCTTCTGCTTGACTTCCCGGCCAGGTCCCGGCTGCTCAGTGCCTCCCTCCTCCCCAGCCTGTGGGTTCTGCGTCCAGGCTCTGCAGCCGGGTTGGCGGGTTTTCCATCTCAGCTCCGTCTCTTACTGCCTGAGGCCTTAGTCTTCCAAGCCTCAGTTTCCTCATCAGTACATTGTGCATAATGGAAACTGGGTTCACAGGCCTGTGGGTGAAGGAAAGGCATCGGAACTGTGCTGAGCGAGTAGCAGCCCCAGACTCAGAGGCAAATTGTTGGGGTTCAGATCCCGGCACTGCCCTTGGTGGTTTGGGGGCCCAAGCAACCTGCTGCAGCTTGGAGGATCTGAGTTCCTTCTTCAATAAAATGTGGCTCCGAGTGTCTACCATCTGGGGTCATTCCGAGGATTCCATGAGCTAATATAGACAAATCTCTCAGAGTCGTGCTGGGAATGCGGCAGACATTCACTACAGATTACTGTTTTTGTTATTATCATCCCACAGAACTCCAACCAGGTTTCCAAGTCACGGGAAACCAAGGATCTGAACAGCTGAAGCCAATGATGTTCTTGGCATTTTATGTTTTCTAAGCCGATGCCAGCAGTCTCTACATCCAAAGACTTTGGTCTTAAATCTGCCACGAACCTCACTAGT
This sequence comes from Solenodon paradoxus, assembly GCA_004363575.1. Classification (NCBI taxonomy): domain Eukaryota; kingdom Metazoa; phylum Chordata; class Mammalia; order Eulipotyphla; family Solenodontidae; genus Solenodon; species Solenodon paradoxus. The sequence goes on from RJWH01006177.1 coordinate 31,414, forward strand.
TCTTCGAGGTTAGGCCGGAGGGGTTTGCGTGCTTCGTAAGTCAACCAGATGTCAGGGTGTCACCCGGGAAGCCAGCCTGATTATTGGAAGAATGGAGTTGGGCCTGAGCCTCCGTTCAGCCTGCAGCCGCTCCTCTTCCCAGAGCTGTGCTCCTGTCTCTCCAGGTTCCAGACAGCTGAGGCGCGAGTAGGTTTGAGTCCCCACCTTCTTCGATGGCGCCCGTCCTTCTGCCGTGGAGTCAGGTTATCTGAATAAAGGTTATCGCATCTGGTCTCCAAACCTTTGCCTTCTCAACATCCACTGTGTCTTCCAGAAGGAAGAACAGGGGTAGTAACGCCGACTGCGGTCACAGCTCTGCCGGGAGCCTCGGGTCACACTTGGTTTACAAAGCTCTTTTCCTTGTGTGTCCTTCTGTGTGTCTCTCACAGCTGGGAGCTGGTCTGGACCCCGGTAGGCATCGCAGGCTGTAGTCTGGGCACTGGCCCCGGAGAGAGACTGTCTGGGACTTGCACAGGACATTGAACTTGTACGTGGTGGAACAAGGACCTTAAGCCCCTGTTCTCCCTGGAAATGCTCCCCCGCATTGCCTAGTCTGAAGTGCACTTGTTCCTCAGCGACTGTAGCCACCACCTTCTCCCCTTTTCTCAATCCCTGTCTAGGAATCCAGCAGGCTTTCAAGGCGCCTTCAGTCCCGAAGTGCAGTGGGGGGTCACCAATAATACCAGATTTGAAATGCACGTGTCCCCCTCTGCTCTTCGTCCCTTTCCCAGAAGGCCTGGGACAACGCAGGGTGTCCTCAGTGGAGGACGTCAGGGGCAGAGGAGGCTGTGTGTATGTGGCGGCCTGGATGATGGAGCAGAAACGGGGACACACCCGTTAATGAGACTGTTTTGGGATCAGGGAGCGCGGAGCAGGAAGCCGTCCTCTGCCCTCCCTGCCTGTGTGCTTTGGACTGTGTTTCCTAACCTTTCTGAGCCTCGGTGTCCTCTTGTGGAAAATGGGAAGGATATTAAAGCCCATCAAGTCAGAGTTTGATCGCAGATGAAATGAGATAGCGAACATGAAGTGTTTAGCAAGCAGTTGCTAACTGTCAGCTCTTCGCCTTGCTGCTATTCTTGCTCCTCTTACTGGGCCCCATCAGAGAATTTCCCTATGCGTGCCCACCTCGTAGTGCCTGTGTGCGCTTATCTCTCCCTCCCAGGCCAGCAAGGAGTTCGCCTGGGATCTCAGAACACCGGGCAAGTGATGATTTACTGCTCCACAGCTCGGCCCCGCTCATCCATGCGGCAGGGAGAGGTGGCAGGTAAAGCCAGTGCATACAGGCGGGTTTCTCCTGGTAGCCTCTTATCCGCTCATAACACAGTTCTGCCTGGATGCAGACATAGCAACAGGAATCGAGCTTTCCTGCTGATTGGTTACAGACCTATCTGCGATCACGCCACCCTGTAACCACTTCTGTCAATTACCAATAAATATTCTCAAGCGCGCCTGCTCAGGCACTTGAGTGTTGATGCTCAGCCCCAAGTCTTCGCCTGCTCCACCAGCTGGACCACTTATCTCCCCGGCTCATCCTGCAATTTGCCTCCTCCCCTTCCTCCCAGCTGGGCTGCTGGCCTTGAGTCGCTGTAAGTCCGGCATGAGCCAGTTTCCCACAGGAGCATGCTACCTTCCCCCTTAGCTCTTTGTCAGGTCCTTGGGTCAGTTTCTCCTGCTGAGCCAGCGCAGGATTCCCATCTCTCCCCGGGCTCTGTGTCTGCGGCGGCTCGCTAGAGCTGGGCCCCAGCTTGCAGGTACCAGGTGCTACCAGGGGTCACCAGGTGCTTCACCCAGAGACCGGACGCCCTCCCGGACACCTGTCTCTTTCTCCCTTCGCGTGCTGCCCGACCCAGGTGCTGCTGATGCTGTTTCCAGATGTAAGCCCTTTCGCTCTTCTCTCTGCACCTCCACCATTCGGTGTGAGCCCCAAGGCCTCCCATGTGGACTCCTGCAAGTGTCTGAACTTGTTTCCCTCTGCCCCCTGGCTCCCCCAAGCCTACTCCCCACGGTGTTGACAGTGAATTTTCTGAAATTCACGTTTGGTCATGTTTACACAATCAGATCTGCCCAGGTCCCAGGCTGCCTTCCCATGACGCTAGAATGGACCCTCCTCCTCCCTCGCAGCCGCCCCCACATCTCACAGGCTCCTCTCCTGCTGGAACGAACATCTGTGATGCTCCGCTCGCTCGATTCCGACTTTCTCCAGGACCCGGCTTACGTGTCCCCGTGACCAGCCCCAATTGGAATCAGGTCCGTCTCTGGGTCAGCTTGTTCCCCCTAAGGCACTTTTACAGCGGTCACTGGGCACGGCCACTGGTGTGGTTAATTACTCAATCTCTTTCTTCAGACAACAAGCCCTCGTGGTGGTGGAAATAGACAGACTTGGTTTCCCAGGGTCAGCATAGGCTGGGGGCTCGTTCAGAAAACGGGGCACATGAGATACCATAGGGGCTTGGAAGAGGCAACCGCCACCAAAAAGCAATCAAAAAAGGCTCCAGTCGAGAGGGATGGCAATCCCTGAGCATGGCCCGGATGGAGGGGTGGGTTTGGAGAAGCCGGGGTACAGGAAAGGCACCAAGAATGCTTGTGATGTGTGTGGGGCCCGGGGTTCGAAAGAGACTTAGGACATGTTCTTGAAGGAATGGGGGGCCACCGATGGTTCCTGAGTAGAACGCACATCCGAATGAAGACGGGACTTCCTGGAGCAGGGTCTTCACGAAGCAGAACCCAGGAGGCCCACCGGCAGTTCTGGGTCTGCAGGCAGGAGGTCCGGGCTTGGGCTCTGGCCTCAGGAGTAGAAAGGGAGCGAGACGGCACTGTGCACGGGAGGGGTCATGCTGACGCAGGGTTGACACTCAGCATCCCGAGGGGCCCAGCAGTTGCCAGGGTGAGCGGAGAGGGGAAGGGATGGGCGATTGTTTTTTAGCATAAAACGGTTTTCTTAATTGCACAGCTAAACCACCTCCGCTGGAGAACACGTAGAAAATACAGAATGCAAGCAGGAGTGAAAATTTCCAGTAAAACCGTGACCTAGAAGTAATCGTTGCTAATATTTAGTTGCATATTCTTCTAAGAATTTTCTATGGATGTTATGATGTTTTTTAATGCAGAACATACTGCTTTGACCCTGCTTGTATTTCGCTTTCACTTGGTACCGTGAACCTCATTCTACGGCAGTAACACTGCCTGTGTGTACGTCTCTTTGTCAGCGCGAGCCTGGGTTCTGCCACGCCGTCGTTTAGATGCGCCGGCGTCTCTTCCATCCATCTCCCATTGTTGAGCACGTGGATATTCTCCCAGTCTTGCTCTTTTGTCAGCAGCGATGCTGCTGTTCTCCTGGTTGCTAGATGTTTTACATCTTAAATTATTTTTTCAGAAAAAAACAATAGATAAACAATTTCTGGCTTAAAGGTATAGATGCTTTTAGGGCTCCTGATTCTTTTTTTCTAATTACCCTTTGAAAATGGCCACTCCTTTGCACTCCCATGAAAAGGAATGCCTCACAATACCCAGATCTAATGCAATTCCTATAAAAATTACAGGGAGACTTTTCAAGCAAATTGAACAACATGAAAGTTTGTATGGAACCCTCAAAGGCCGCGCGTGGCCAAAGCTATCAAAAAAAACATGAGGACTCACACTCCCCAACTTCAACAGAGCAATTGTCATCAAAACAATATGGTACTTGAACAAAAACAAATAGGATCGGTAGAATAAAATTGAGACCCCGAAATGAAACTACTCCTGCGTGCGCAGCTAACTTATGACAAAGGAGCTCAGCACATACACTGCAGAAAACAGAGTCTATTCGACAAATGGTGCTGGGAAAACTGGGCCGCCAGCAAGATACCGTCTTCATACAACTAGATGATTTATTGGGACGGTTCACAAAAATTAACTCAAAATAGATCAAGGACTTGGATGTAAGTTCAAAAACTATAACATACACAGAGGAAAACCCAGGGATGATGTCGACCTCAGAGATGCCTCTGGGGCGATGGCACCGATGACCCTGGAGAGTAAAGTAAAAATAAATAAATAAAAAATAGAAGAAAAGTCAAAAAATAGTTGGGACTGCGTCGAACTAAAGCATTTCTGTACAGCACAAGAAACACCACTAAAGCAAAAGGAAACCCCCCTGGATTGGAGACGGTATTTGCACGACATACATTGGACAAGAACTTAATCTTCATGTGCAATTAACATATAAAGAGCTCCCACAGCTCAACAACAACAACAAAAGGACACAACCAACTCAGAAAATGGACAAAGAACCGAATGGACACTTATCTGAAGAAGACACTGAGATGACCTACAGACACACGAAAAAATGTCATACATCACTCGTTGTCAGAGAAATGCAAATAAAGCCACACTGAGTCCAGCTCACACCTGTGACAATGGCCTGGATCCAAAAGACTGGAAACAGCAGGTGTTGCGGGATGTGGAGAAAAGGAGCCCCTCTCCACTGTGGGTGCGAATGTAAATTAGTGCAACTTCTTTGGAAAACAGTCTGAAGCTTCCTTAAAAAGATAAAGATGCCTCTGCCCTTACATTCAGCAATCTTACTTCTAGGCATCTACCCAGGGATACGAAGTCTCTAACCAGAAAAAATACCTGCACCTCAATGTTCAGAGCAGCACCGTTCACAACAGACAAGATGTGGCAATAACCTAAACGCCCATCAGGAGATGATGGATAAAGAAACAGTAATACATATATTCCATGGAATTCTATGCAGCTGTTAAAGATGAAATCATGCCTTTTGCAACAGACTGGGTGGAACTGGAGGTGATTGTGTTAAGTGAAACAAACCAGAAGAAAAAGAGACGCACAGGGTGGTTTGTCTCACACATGGGATATAAAGAAAGAAACAAGAAAACAGACAACCCTCTAAAAATTCACAGGACACAAAGCTGTGGCTTGTGGCAGTGGGGTGGGGAGGGGAGGGGACAGGGAAGGAAGGAGTTAACAGGTGTTTGTAAGGGACAAGGGGACTCTGGTGGTGGGTGTGGGGTGAAAGACATACAGGTTGAGGTGCTAAGAGTTCAGTATCCTGTTGAGCATACAAAATTGTGAAAGAGAAAATTTAAAAGCAGATTAATGCTCTGCATTCTAGATTTCTAAATCTTGGTTCATTTATTAAGACAAAAGTTTGAATTTACAATATAATTATATTTCTTTTTCAAATAATTTTGAATTTTTTAAAATATATTCGACTATTCCTTTGGCTCTGTGTATGTGTTTCTCCCTCTGGTCATCTTATTTTTCTAATTAGATATTCATTTTATAGTAACTCTTAAATATTAAGGAGTAGGAGCTTTTATCTCTCACATTTGTCACAAATAATTTTGGGAGAGAAGATTTTTTTAAACTCAGAAAGTTTATTCTGTATTGTATTGTCATTTTTTTTGTGGAGATGATTTCATTACTGTATCAGTTAAATCGGGTAAGTTGCGACTCACAGACCCAAGTGGCCTGGCTGCCTCTGTAGGGTCCAGCTGGGAGACGGTAACCACACAAGTCATTTGAAATGTTCATGTGAAGGGTCATTAGCTCACAGAAGTGGGTCGCCTGCTGAAGGACATGAAGGCATGCTGAAGAAGGTAGGACTAGCAGACAGAGGGAGCAACCACTAGGAAGACATGAACTTGGAAGAGGCCATTGCCACCCCACTGCTCTCAGGTTGGAATTCTCTCTTCTTAGGAGACATGGCAGTGGTCCACTTGAGGTTGCAGAAGTTCGCTGACATGATGAGGGGGGCTGTCCATTGGAATATCTGAAGCTTGGGCACCACGGGGTCTCCTGGGCACAGCTGGCCACCATCCATAGGAGCAAGAAAGCTAACGGCATCGGACCAGGAAAAGTCTCTTCCTCTTGGACTAGCCCTCTAGTGCCTTCTACTGACAAAGCTGCATGTGCTAGCTGGAGAAATGTTTACCGGGTCCAGTACCACAAAGAAGGGTAGAATTAGAGTTGAGACACAATATATTGACAGATGGAACATTTGGCTTAAACAAACGAGAATTTTCATTTTTTTCTTCTTACGTCAAAGTCTGGAGGTCTGCAGTTCAGTTCCACAAAGTCCTCCAGGGTCCAGTCTCCTTCCAACTTGCCACTCCACTCTCCATAGGTGGGAGCCCTTGTCCTTATCGCCCAAGGTGGTTGCCAGAGTGCCAGCCATCATAAACATAGTCTAAACATGAAAGGCATGGAACATAATAGGGGAGAGAGTGTGAAAGTTCACAGCAGATGCCACTTGTCTCTTCTGCTTTCATCTCACTGGCCAGAAGTTTTCACATGGCCACAGACCACTATAAGAGAGATTGAAAAATCTTGCTTCTGGAATACCTGAAACTGCAATGAGGGGCTCTATTTTATGGAAGAAAAGGTATTCCTGCCACCACAAGTTAAACTTTATGAAGAAAATTTAGTCAAAATGATAGAATCATTACTATTACTAAAAGTTAACCAGAAACACAAAATCAGACCTTAAAGTAAAATCTTGTAAAATGTCAGAGCTGGATGGAACCTAGGGAGTATTCATTCTTAGCTTTTCATGTTTCCTTTGAGAACCCTGGGGGCCTGGAAGGGGCAGTAGTGTGTCCCGGGTCACATCGATGCTCTATATGGGGCTAGAGCTGGCCCAGGCCTCCTTTTCTCTCCACCTAGGATGCATTTGCACTGCACTGTGTAAGGTGTCTCCAGTGGGTCTTCAACTTTTGAATGAGCCCAGCATAATTGCACTGGTAACTTATGGCTCTTGGAGCGATCAGGCCACACTGGAGATATTAGCGCTTATGAGATGTGCCAGGTCCTAGAATTGTCACATAAAATGCAAAAGCATAGCCCTAAAAGTTTTTGGCTTTGAGCACGCGCACTGCGCCCTCCCCTGCATCACTGAGTGGAGGCCGCGTGAGCCCAGGCTGGGGAGCCAGCAGGTGTGAGCTGGCAGCCACAGAGGCGGGGTGTGAGCAGTGAAAGGCATCATCTTAGGCCCAAGGAGTCGCTCGCTCTTCCAGTCAGCGTGCCGTCTTCCGTGGAAATAGCAGACGGGGTTTTTAAAGAACAGCTGTCTGAGCTGTGGTCTCAGCAGGAAATTACCCTGAATTTACCTGAACTGTTTTCACATAAAGAGATGATAATGAAGGGACTGCTCACCAAGGCGGGATCAGAACTGAGTCCACCCTGCAGGAGTAGTGGTTAGGTCCCTGGTGGGCGGTAGCAGAGGGAGGAGCCAGCGACACATCCCCAGGGCAGGGAAGAAACGCCCCCCTCTTCCCTCTGCTTGGCCAGGGCCCCCTCCTGGCTGAGCACACCCTGCATCAGAGGAGGGCGGGGGATCGCAGAGGTGGCGGTCCACAGGGTCAGCTTCCTGGACACAGCAGGGCAGAGGGTGAGGAGACCTCTCAGCGGGGCTGCAGTCTTGCTCCGCTAGTCATTCACATGGGTGGAAATATTTTTAGTGTCTTAACAACGTACACGGTCAATGGCTAACATATGGCACCTAGATACTTCGCCTCCCTGGACCAGTGACTGACATGGTTAGTTGATCACGGCTCTTTCCGATGGGTTCAAGAAGTCACCTCCGTGTGCCCAAAGATATCACCAACTGAGGGGCGTTGGTCTGTGAGATAAAGCTACCTGGGGCTTTTTATAAAACATAAAGTCTTGTATATATGGCCTCCCTGCCTTTATAAGCTGCTGGATGTTCCACTCCCCCGCCGCACCCTGGGAAATTAGCTCAGCAGGTGTTTCTTAACCTGAAGAGTCAGGCTTGGAAAGCCAACCACTAGCACGACATGGACATACTTTGAGAAACCATATTGTGAGATAGATTAAGAGGGGGCCGTATCTGCCATGAGCAAGGTGGCTGCCAGCGGGACCCCCTTGGCTTATTTGTGACTGGGACAATGCCAGCCAGGGTGGGACTGGGGCTTCTCTTGATGTGGAATCAGAGTTCTGAGTGGCCGTGTAAGCCCAGCTGTGTGTGGCGCTCTCCCAGGTCCTGACTGACCTTTCACGTGGCACCCTGTGGACTCTCAGGCCCTGCTCCACTCCTGGCGCCCACCCTCTGACCCCTGAGTTCAGGCATGTGGAGGTTCTGAACAGAAAACCTTTTGCTGGAGCAGATGGGTTACAGACATCGCCAGCCTGGCGCAGGGAGATGTCAGAGATGCCGTTTCTATTGGTAGTGTCACCTTTCCGTAGCAAATCCTCTGAGATGGATTTGGGGTCGTACCATGGAGGGACATCTGCCCTGGGGGAGAGGTAGGAGGGGACATGTGTGTGTGTGTTCTTTGCATCCTTGGTTTGGAGTCAGCAGACGTGGCTTCTGGATGTCTGTCTTGAGCAAACCTCAGTTTCTCCACAGAGAAAACAAGGGCGTGACTTAGATGACTTTCAAACTCTCCATCTTAGAAACTCCATGATTCAGATGAAGTTGTTTGCTTTTAAGTCTTCAGCATAAAAAGTTGCAACAGATCCATAGGGTTCCATTAAAATTGTTCGCCTCCCACCCCTCACTGCCATATGCTTGAGTCACTAAAGCTCTCTGTCCCCTTTGAAGGCCATATCCCCAGGCTGGGGCAGCTGGAGACCCTGGAGACAGGAGGGCTCCCATACTAAACAGACCATGCGCTTTAATCTCAACTGAAAGATGCAGGAGGCGTGATTCACATCCAGAGCTCCGTCTCCTCTCCGCTGTCCTGGGCGAGCCTGAGCCTCTCCCACCTCCTCTGCAAACGCGCCTGAATGCAGAGTCCTGAAATGTAGGTTCATGGTTTCAAAGTTCATGGTCCTGAGAATAAACAAAAAAACTATTGTGGCTGAGCAGGGCTGTGCACCCCATTAACACCGCGCCATGAATATTTATAGCCTGGAACTACAAAAGAACATAGAGGCCATATTGTATTTCCTAGAACTTTCTTTCCATGGGGTCTTTTCTCTGCGGGTCACTTTACTGTAAGCTTTGCTTATTTAGCTGCACACTTTAAGCCGATTAACTTTTTACTAAAAAAAAACCCTCCCTGTTTGTTTGTACATACACTCCCTTGACAAAGATTCACAGAAAACTGCTTTAAACCTGTTAAATCCCTCTACTGGAAACTTGACGTGAACTAAATGTGTCTCTGGGTAGGATTTCCCTCTAACTTTCCTGCCTCCGGGTCCTCCACCCACCTCAGCTTCTTTCCTGAGTTCCAGCGGCTGGGCTGTTCCATATTTAGTTCCTCCAAATATCCTGGCTTATCTCTAGACGAGGATCTATGGACCGTGAATGAGGTCCTTCCCAGCGCTTGTCTGGGGATGGCCGACAGCAGGCTGGGCGTATCCGCTAAGCTTTCTGAAGAGATGGTGGTGAGATTGAGCATCAGAGCTGGCGGTGGGGCTCAGAGACCCAGGCTGCAGGGTGCCTCTGGGGCGGGCTGGGGTGGGGAGGCATGAACTAAACAATGCGCGGTCCTGGGCCCTCTCCCTGGAGATTCGGGTTTCGTGGATCAGGCTGGGGCCTGGAGAGCATCTCCGCACTCCCCTGGCTGTGTCAAACCCAGGCGGTGTGTGGCCCATGCCTGGACGAGTGCGGGGCTAGCTCAGCCATCTCATGGTGTGGACGGGAATGCCAGCGAAGGGAGAAGGTACTTTCCCAGCATCTCACACACACAGCATCCAGGTGCCTTCATCCCAGTGTCAATCATGTGGATGGTTCCTTACTGCTTTAACTCAGGTGTCCCCAGATGCTGCTCGGACTTGGCCTGGTTGGGGGTGAGCTGAGCTGAGTGCCCGCCTAAGGGAGGTCAGTCTGGAGGGTCGCCAGGTCTGCTGGTTTGGGAGGGAGCCTGGGGCGGGCAGCACCTGTGGCCAGGACTGACTGGGAAGGCCAGCGCTCCCGAGCTGCCGGCATCTGCCCTGGGCCTCCCCTCTCCCTCCAGGCACCAGGAGACAGTCTCGGGGAGGGGAAAAAAGCAGTCACAGTTGAAGGGGTCTCCCTCTGATGGGCTGGGATCCTGCCTGGTCACAGGCTTTCCAGCTCCACAGACTCCAGGTCAGGGGTGAGGTGGCACCTCCAGACCCCCCACCAGACTCTCGGAAGCTCGGGTGGGGCGGGTGAGAAGGACCCTACTGGCCAGTCCTGCCTGCACTCCGTCCCCTCCAAGTACCCCTGTGGGGTGTCCAGCCTTTGCCTGGCCAGCAGCTCATGCGAGAACAGCGCTCTTAGCATTGACCTTGAGTCCCGCGGAACACGGGTCCTGTGTGAAGCGGCAAACAGAGCTTCAAGCTCAGAACCGCATGGTCCGAGCCCGAGCTCTGTCCATTCTCACAGACTGCACACCTGGTCTGGTCTCTGAGCCTCACTGTCCCTCTAAAACGGGGCCCAGGCTTCTTGCCCTATCTTCCCCTGGGACCTCGGTGAGGTGCATTCATTCACTCCCTTGTTCACTTATGAAGATGGAGGTCCCAGAACTGAAGGTGCAGGCCCAGCCCTGAGCTGGGTCCTGGGGCAAGTGGGCGGGGGGAGAGAATGTGCGTGTGGAAGGGGTGGTGCCTGCAGTGCTGCCCTGAAGTAGAGGCCTCCCAGGACCAACTCGGGTGCTCTGATAGCCTCAGAGCTCTGTTCCCTGTGTCTAAGACCACCTCTCACTTCCAGTGGCCTCATGTCCTGCTGCTTTGCTCTTGCTGTCACCAGCAGTCCAGATGACTGCATCCCTCTCTACTACTGGGCCCTCTTCATGGGGCCCCTTGGGTTCCTCCCTTGATGGGTACCCCAGGACCTTTGCACATGCTGCTCCTGAGGCCACAAACCCTTCTTCTTGTTACCACTTGCCAAATGTCTATGTCATTGTCCTACTCAAGTGCCATCCCCTTAGGGACTCCTCTGCTGATTCCACTGCACAGCTGAATGATTCAGTCCTCTCCATGCTTCCATTTCTTACCCAGTGGCACCATCAGCCACTTTGAGGCAATGATCATGGCAGTTAAGAGACAGAGTTGAGAGGGGACCTAGAGCAAATTGCCTAATCTCTGAGGCTACTTTCCTCCTCTGAAAAAATGAGTATGATGATGTGTACAGAAGTGGCTGTTTCGAGGACTTCAGGAGTGTGGGGACCCTGCTCCGTTACTGGTGTCAAGAATGACAAAAAGAGCTGTTCGAAGATAAAGGAGGAGCTCCTGTCAGTGGAGGTGTGAGGAGAGGCCACTCAGCCCTCCCTGGCTGAGCTGGACCTGCTGAGCATGAGGCCCCTTTTCGTTCTAGGAGCTGGTCACCCTGGAGGATGGCTGAGTAGTGCAGTGGTCTCTAAAAGGCTTCCTTTAGGACAGGAGATCCTGTGGAAAGGGTTTCCAGTGTGACCATGCCGGGAAATGCTACCTTCTCTTTCTCTTGGAGAATCGCGATTTTCTTGTTTTGGGATTGTAAAGGCTCTGAGAAGTCCTGCAGTGAAGAAAGTGTGTGATCTAGCATTTCTTACGAAAGTCTTAGCGTGTGGAACTTTGGGCAGCGTGGGCTTGGTTGGGGAGGGCGCAGATGTGGGAATCGGGGAGTTCCTGGTTGAGTTAAAACACCTGGGGAGACCCTTCCTGTCTGCATGACCTTGGCCAAGCCCTGCTTTTCTTTGACGTTCACGTGTGGAAGGCACTGGGTCTGCCTTCCAGGGCAGCGTGCGGTGGCTTCTGCGGGTCGAGCAGGAAGCAGACAGGGTAAGGTGCCCGCTGTGAGTCCTGGGCGGGAGCTGCAGGCACGTGGAACCAGCGGGGACATACATACTTTTAGAAGCGATGAGCCTGTTTATAGGTAGTTACTGTTCTCGCAGGGTGTCCAGGAGCTGGCTCTCACCTGCGAGTGTGCATCTCTTCCCATTTCTACCTCCATGGCTTTGCTTCAGCCGTGATGGGAGTGTTTCCACCAGGGAATCAGCAAACTGGAAACAAGACTCCCTGCCCCCAGTCAATTGCTACCTATCAACACAGTGCTGATCCTATATCCTTGGAAAGTATTTCTTTACACTGAGTCTCCTTTTACTTTTCACATTAATTATCTGATAGCTTTACATTTCTATTTGACTACAGAGATTTCTACTTTTAAGGTCTGAAAAGCATTTTCCTATTGCGTTTGATAACCTGAAATAGTTACTAGCTGGCTCTTCATAATGAAAAACTCCCCCCGGTGACGGCTTCCTCAATGGCAGGTTGGCATTTCAGTGAGGTCAGCTGAGACTGGAGCGGAGGCCATTTTCATCGGTGTGAGTTCTCGATGCCCTTGGCCCCATGCACACGAGTCCCTGGTGCGGGGCTCAGCGCTTCCCGCCTTTAGTTTGCACCCCTGTACCTGGCCTATGTCCGTAGGCAGCTCTGGTTCAGCAGCCCTGTGGGGGGGACCTTGTGGGTCCATGTTTCTATCAAGTTCCCAGGCAGTGCTTTTGCCGCTTTGTGACTTATGCTGTGAGTAGCAGGGGTCGGTTGGTGGTGGAGGAAGAAAGCTACCCAGAGGATTGGAGTCCTTTGGGAATCTTCTCTTAGGGGACTGACATGGGCTGTGTTTGCCTTTCCCTAGAATTCAGTAGCTGTGTAATTTGATTTAAATTGACTTCATAGTTCACTTGATTTCTAAATATTGTTCCATCAGTTTGTTGACTTAATTTTACATTTTTTTTCATTTATTCGGGTATATAGAATGAGATGGAATGCCAGCTTGAGTTTTCCTCAAATAGCTGACCGATTTGTCTCAACATAACTCATTGGCTGGTTCCCCCTCTTTGCAAATGGATGTGTCATCTGTGACTTTTTAAAGATGCCTCCTAGTCTACGTTGCATTGTTGTTGAAGTTTTATGATGTATTTTGATGTTGGGCGAGTCCAGTCCTCCGTCTATACTATTTTTCTTGACTGTTTCACCTAATTACACAGATGAATCTTGATACTGTTTTGTCAATAGTAAAAAAAAAAAAAAAGGATTGGCATTTTAACTGCGGTACAGTACACATGCATGTTAATTTGGAAAGAATGAACATGTCAGGGACACAACATGTCTTTCTTTTCATGTCAGGAACCTTTTTATAACTTTTAGTAGAATTTTACGTTCTCCAGATGGTGCCCCACTTCTTCTATCAAAGTATCAATAGATATGTGATTCTTTTGCTGCCGCTTTGAATAGAATGCATTATTTTATATTATATTATATATTTTACATTACCGTCCGCACATAATTTTAGATGATATTGGTAATAAAGCCATTAGCCACATGTGGTCATTTAAATTTAACTTAATTGACTTTAAAATTCAGTTCCTAGGTTACCCTGGCCAGATTTCAAGTGCCCTGTGACCACGTGTGGTCCGTGGCCACCACACTGAAGGCTCAGACAAGGGACATGCCGACCACCATCCCAGAATTTCCATTGCAGACCACGTGGTGTGTTTTTGTCTTTGCTTCCTCTCTACTTCTGTGGTGTTGCAGGAGCTTATTTGCTTGGGGGCGCTTTTCAATGTCTTCCTTTAGATTTTCTTGGCAGAGCCAGGGCTGCTCTCCCAAGCTCTTTTCTGCTGCAGGAGTGTCCTAATTCTCTTGAAGGTCAAAGCAGGGACAGAAGACACAGGCGGTGGGGATGGCCACGCCCACTCGTGACCAGGGCAGACATGACCAGGTGACCACAGTGCTCCACTAATCGCTTGATGGCTGCTGGGTTCCATTTATGGTTCTTCTCTGTGTGGACATGACGTCAAGGGTGATGGAACTAGGGTGGGTTCTGACACTGGACCCGTGTGCCTCAGTCACCAGGAAAGGAACATACCTTCTCACCTGAAGCCAGCGAGCTCTGTGAGTCCCTCCTTTCCAGTCACCATCAACATGCCTGTATCTTCTGCTCTGTTGCTGTCACAGAGCTGGGGTACTTCTGTGTACCCGCCTGGCTCCCCTTCTTCTCTTCTCTTCTTTCTTGAGTCTCTGTCAGACTGTTAGCATAAATGCCGCTTTCATCCTATGAAACCCCACCTCGGGGGTGGGGTTTGTTGCTGGTTTTTGTTTTTGGAAATTTCAAATTTCATTTAAGTGGCTGTGGCTTTTAAAATTAATGTTAGGTTTTTCAAAGCCTGAAGTGTTTAAATCCATCTCAACAAGTCTTATGTATCTGTCAAATGTTAGCAATGACTAAAAGCTAAAAAGGGGCTTATACAATTTAAATTCTTCGAACTATTTCAAGATGTATTCAGTTTCCCTCAGAAGTGGTTCATTTCTCTAACAATTGGTTCCGAATTCTTAAACGATTTTATGAATCTGATAAATTAAATATGATCAATTTTGGATCCTTTAAAATATTACTGAAGCCCATTCAAAAACTTAAAAAGATTTAAACTTAAAGTCACAAGTTTCACATATATTATTCAAATTAAAATTTAAAATTGAGATCACAAGACCCACTAGTTATTTTGAAAGGTTAAATTCTCTCAAATTTAACATGAGAACTAATAGTGCGGGTTTGAGTCTCCTAGATACGTTCACACTAAGATGTCTGCATCCACGATCTGAAAGGAACCTCCCAGGAGCATCTCAGACTATTAGGAGGTAACCCTCCTAAGTAATTTTTGGGCTTGTCATCTCTGCTTTTGGAGGCTTCTGGATGACACAGAAACTTCTACTTCTGTTTAGCGGGCTTCTCAGGGCTGGGGCTCCCAGATTCAAGTTGCATGTGCTTCGTAGGTGCAGGGGCACAGATGCCGCTGAGTCCAGGCCAGAGCATGATGGGCATTGTCCGGACTTGAGACTCGGCTCAGTCAAAATTACTTGCTAAGTGACCTTGAACAAAACATTCATCCTTCTTGCACAACAGGCCTGCGTCTCTGGAGTGGGGCTGGGGTAGAGTCGAGATAGCGTCTGGACTCCGGACCTCTGTCCTGAGCTGTCATTCACTCTGCTGGGAAGCCTGTCACTCTCAGCCTCATATTGGGGAGTTTTATGATGTACTGAGGGGTTGTTCCGTGAGAGGCTTACTTCTGAGTAATGGGTGAACAGCTTTCTTGGATTGTGTCTTTAAGAGAAACCAATAGGGCGCACCCCAGTGGAGCAGCGGTTAGTTCAGTCAGCTCTGAAGGAGCGCAGACCACACACACCTGGGTTTGAGTCCTGGGTCTTGGGGGGAAGCAACCAGTGTAAACACTTGAATAAAAAATAAAATGTGTCTTCCTCCTCTCTGCCTGCCTGCCTACTCGCCAGCATTCCTAACTGTACGAACTTTCCTTTAAAAACAGAGAGACACCAACAGGAGCCATCTCTGGGATGCTGGGCTTGGGTCTGTAGAGCAGAGGGGCAGATCATGGGATGTAGACACCATGACGGGAGCTCAAGGACCACAGGGTAGGAGGTGAGACTGCATGTCTGGGTCCTGAGATGGATGCGAATCCCATGCAGCCAGTGTGGTCCCCCCGGTGTGCTCTGGGGGAGGGCCAGGCCGGCCCCTCTCGGACTGCTGGGGTAAGGTCCACCTGGGGTGGGCGCTGGCAGCCCGTCCATCATCCCCACGGGATCCCACCTGAAAGAGCATCTGCTGGCCTCACGGCGCATCACCCTCACTGTGAGCCCTTGTGAGGGTTTCCACACTGACGGACGGCTCCACTGACGCCCTCGTTTTCTGAGTGATGCCAGGTGCCAGCCCTGGCCATGGCCCATCCTGACATCCAGGGGAGTGAAATATAATCTTGCCTCGGAGCAAGGCAGCAGACACTGTGAGCCGTGGGGTCCTTTATCACATTGTGCTTTTCCTTTTATGTCCCAGGGACTTTGGGGAGAGACAGCTGTGTTTATGGGGTGATTTTATCCAGAGCTGCCTACAGTGGGAGTGAGCCAGGGTGACCTTTCAAAACCCCTCCCAGGGTGCGCCCTGCTGCAGTAGTGGTGGGCTAGTCGCCTCTGAAGGAGGCAGGCTGCACTTCCCCTAGTTCGCGCCCCGGGTCGGGGGGAAAACTCAGTGTGCACAACAAAATAAAAATAAAATAAAGTGCTTCTTCCTCTCTTCCTGCCTTCCTACCTGCCTTCATTCCTGCCTGCACCTTTCCTTTTAGCAACAATAACAAAAACCCGGTGGTTTTATGCCCAGGATTCTCTTCTGCTGTTCCCCGTGCATTGCCAGCTCCATCTCTTAGGCTCAGGGAAAAATCCAATGAGGTGAACTGTCTTTTCTAGACTTTGCTACCTCACATGCAATATGCTCTGGGGCTTTCGTAAATCCATTTCTGACCTCCCATTAAATTGGCCCATTTATGTTTTTTCTTCCCAGCTGTCTTTTGGGGAGACATCGCCTTAGATGAAGATGACCTGAAGTTATTTCACATTGAAGAGGCCAGAGACTGGATGAAGCAGTCAGCGGAGGAAGCGGGACATGGCACAGGTAAGCACTGTGTCCCCTGGCTGCCCCAGAGGAAGGGCCAGACACTGCAGCCACAGGTCATCGGTATTTGAGCTGCAGACAGTGCCCACTTGGTTGTGGAGAGCCAGAGAGAGGGCTCACCCCTCCTCCGCTGCAGGCCGAGTTGCTGGTGCCTCCAGGTGAAATGTGTTGTGACTTGCGATAATGCCTCTTTGTGGAGGGCTCAGGCTGCAGCTCAGGGGTTCAACTCTAAGTTCTGCGTCTGTTCTCAGAGCTCTGACGTCAGGTTCCCGGTCTTCCCAACCAGAGAGAATGCCTGGATGGTCATGTCCGGCGGTGCTAAGGGGGGTTAGCAGGGAGGAGACTCCTGCCCGTGGGGAAGAGCATTGCTGGGTGCTCACCAGGTAGAAATGCCCTGTGGCCAGGAGACATGGTGGGCCTCAGCCTTTGGTTACTCCTTTCCCACCCTTCCTCCTGACTCCTGCCTTGGGGTGAATAGTAATGGGTCTGGTCTCTTGCGTCCTCACCTCCCTGCCCAGGGGCCAGGCCTCTGCTGTGGAGTCTCCATTCTCGGCCCAGAGGATGAGCTGCCTGGTTGGTGGCCGAGTGTGGCTGACTATGGCTTGTTAGTTGGTGACCAGGCTCGCCAGGTGCAGATGCCACAGTATCTCTGCAGCTGTTCCTCCTGCCCTCCTGTCCGTTCTCTCGTAGAGCCGGTTATGAGGCCTCCCTCAGCACACGTGTGAGCATACAAGAGTGCTGTACACTATAGGCATGAGGGGGCACAAAGGATCTTGAGAGTCGAGTTTTATACCTTTTTTTTTTTTTTTAAAGAATGAACAAAGGAGGCAGCAGGCAGGAAGGGAGAGGAGGAAGAAGCGCTTAGTGGTTCATGTTAGTTGTACCTCCTAACCCCCAGCTCCAGGCTGTGAACCCGGGTCCTTGGGCTGTACGTGGACTGTGCCCCAGAAGTGGGCTTAACACCTGAGCCACTGGGCACACCTCTTAGAGTCTTTTTGAGGACCTATCTGGGCCGAGAACAGTGCTGGCAAGAGAAAGAGGAATAAACCTGATTTAAGAAGACCTTTCCCATGAGGCAGAGTCTAGATCCAGACATGCTCTCCAGCTTTTCCCAGGCTGGGTTTTCCTGTGCGTCACTCCGTAGAGGTAGGGAGATGGAATCTGCAGGTCATGTGCGCGAGTTCTTCGGCGCGATGGCAGGTATTCTCACTAGGACGCCCCAGGTCTAGTGAGAGGAGACTTAAAATGTCAGTAGGAAACTAATTCCTCATGGCAAATGCTGAAATGAACCCTAAGCTGTGGGAAGGGGCGAGAGTGCGTAGAAAGGCTGACCTAGCTGAGCCCAGAAAGGCACTGTGGGAACGGGCACTCTCAGGGTGTCGTGAAGGATGAGCAGGAGTTCCCGCGGAGCAGTCAGGAGGAAACACTTCTGGTGGAGGAGAAGCCATGTTCCAAGGCGGGGAGGATGAGAGGGGCCATCTTTATTCAGGGGATAGAGGGCAGTGGGGTCGCTGAGGGCGGCTCCGTGGGGTGGCCGGCGGCAGGGAGGGGCATCTGGAGAGCTTGGCTGGGTAGCAGAAGTGCCTGCGGAGGGGTTGGAAGTTAGGGGAGAGCAAGAAGGCAGCGGTTGTCAGGAGGTCGGTGGGACCCCATTATCGGTGGTGGGGAGCGGGGGGAGCAATTAAGTACTCTAGAGCTTCTGTTTGGTGTTTGGGTCTAAACTGTTATTTCTTGGGATTTATGAGATTCTGTATGATTCGAAGACTATTCCAGTGAACACGGAATGAATGAATATGAAATGGAGTTTAGAAACCAAATTATTTTTTCTTATCACTATATACACAACCATCAAAGAAAAACATCTCTTCATAATTCTACTCCTCCAGCTAATTGGATGCTCCCCCCAATTATTACCTAGAAGCCAAGAGAAGTGGACCCGATGGTAATCTTTGTGAGCTGAATTCTGACTTGTTTCTCAATATTACTCGAAGACCGTGAGCTGCACAGATCTCAGACACGCAGCAAGACTGAACTTTTACCTGTGTGCAGGGCCGGATGTCCACAACCAGACAAGACACGGAGGATCCCCAGGAGCCCAGAGACCCGCTCATGCCCTGTGCCCAAGCAGCCACTTCCAACACAGATGCATCTGACCGGTCTAGGTGGAGTCATTCAGTGTGAATTATCTGCGTCTTCTCCCACCAGCTTTATGAACAAAATTCCTCCACATCGTCATGTTCGCTGGTAGTTTGTTCCTTTTCGTTGTTGTGCAGTTTTCCAAGGCAGGAGCATTGCTTGTTTCTTCTTCAGTTGGCATTGTGTGGACAGTTTCAAGTTCGGACTGTGGCTAAAAAGCTGCTCCTGCATCCTTGTACGTGTCTTCTAGTCGACACGCACAGGCACTTGTTTGCACTGGGCATATGGCTGAGCGGAGTGGCTGAGTCAGGCTGCACCTAGTCTAACTTCCGTAGGTACTGTCAGGCGGTTCTCCAAAACTGCTGCACCGTTCACAACCCGTGTGGGCACGTGGCGACTCGGAAAGTCGCCTGGCGATCAAGCAGGGTCCTGGACTTTTTGTTTTCTGTCTGGCATGAGGATGCCATGCACGCCGGCTGGGTCTGCGCAGCAGTTAGTGACACTCATTCACTCTCACAGATGCTCAGGGCCGTGCCCATCAGTGCCTTTCTGTGTTCTGGGGGCCTGCCTGGCAGAGCGTGGGGACCCAGGCTTGGCACCTGTTCATGAGAGAGCTCAGAGAAAATCTGGGAGTGGCCGGTTGCCACGCCAGCTGTAAGCCCCTTTCCTAGAGGGGTATCTGCTTCTAAGTTCCCAGAGGAGGCTGCAGTGGAGGGAAGCTGCCAGCCCTGCCGTCATCTCCCTCCTGGTGTGGCCCCAAGACCGACACGGTCAGCCTCCTGCTCTAAGAGCTCAAGTGCCTGTCATCTTTCCCCTTCTTCCCTGACAGGGCAGAGTGACTTTGGATCCCTGAGGGGTGACCTAGCACATGGTCCCTAGAAGGCACTGGTCAGCATCACTGGGGTGGAGAGAAGGAAGAGGTCAGGAGACTGGCAGACCCTGGAGCCACCTCCCAGAGGCCTAATAGAGGAGAGCTCCAAATGGGCTTTCTTCTCAGAAGGGTAACGGAAGCATTGGTCACCAGCATGGCTTTGGGGACAGGCTGCCTGGGCTTAAGTCCTTGGAAACTGGGAAACTTTGGGTCTCAGTTTCTTCATCTGTTAAATGGGCCTAGTGGTCGTCATTCTTCTTACAGTGGTATTCTTAACTTAGCGCGTCATTCTTACCTTAGAGTGATATTGTGAGGACAAAAGGAAACTATATATGCAAAGTGCTTAGCACAGTAACTGGCACATAACAAATGCTCAATAAATATCAGCTCTGAATCCTGCTCCTCCTCATCCTTACTTGGAGTAGCTGCAGCAAGAACTCTGATCCCGCAGGGTGTCCGGTTAAGTTGGTAAGAAGGGAAAATTTGCTGTCTCCTAGAGGGAATGCTGGGGGCTTGAACTCCAGGCCTCTGAAACACGTACCTGCCTTCCTTTCTTGTAGCTTGCTATTTTTTCCTCCAGCGTGTTTTATGGCAAGGTGATTTTTACCCTCATCACTTTCCTCTGAGGCCCAATAGTACTTTGCATCCGTCTAGAATGGTTCTTTTATTTTCAGAATGGGAATATTTTTTATTGTTTTTGCTGATTAAACTAGTACTGCTGGTTGTTAAAAAAAAATGACAACTCAATATTGTAGCAAGTGAAAGTTCCCTGTCGTCCCCGCCCCAGGGAGCCCGCCGTTATCTGCTGGCAGGGTTCTGTCCAGCCGCCTGGTGCTCGGGCCGTGAGCGTGAAGATATTTTTAAAAGGGACTTTTCTCACCATGCTCTTGTTGCCTGCCTGTCGCAGAACACAACACTGTATATATCTTTCCTTGCAGCCCGCTGGTGCCCACCACTTCGTGACGCCGTGGTCCAGTGTGTGATCTGCCACCATTTGTTGATCTC
Organism: Solenodon paradoxus; assembly: GCA_004363575.1. Lineage (NCBI taxonomy): Eukaryota > Metazoa > Chordata > Mammalia > Eulipotyphla > Solenodontidae > Solenodon > Solenodon paradoxus. Next base: position 51,831 of record RJWH01006177.1, read on the forward strand.
ATTCTGTACAGATGGGCATGAAGTTTGTTTCCCCTGCAGTTTTTTTTTATCCCACTAGAAACAATGCTGCTGTGAGCATGTTGTACATAGATTTTGCTTTAATGAAAAAATCTGTTTTAAATGAACCACATCTTTGCCCCTCCTGCTTTCAAATGTGTGAAAGGATTATTCTTAGATGCAGGTATCTAATTCCCAAGCTTCAGTAAATGCCCCTGTGCTTCTGTGTGTGTGTTTGGCAGGGGAGGGCAGGGGAAATGTCCAGAAATCTACAGGGCAGCTGGAGCGGTCCTCTCTTGGTTTACCTGTGAGTAAGACGCTGCTTTCCTGGCTGCTGGATGAAACGATGTCTTCGTGCTAGACGGGACTTTGTCTGCCTCATTTCCTAGATATACTCGGTGTTGAGGACCAGTCGGTGGCGAACCAGGACGGGAGCCCAGGCCTCCCCACTCCCAGCGTCTTCCGCTGAACCAACTGGTCTGCCATGCTGCCACTTGGAAGGATCAGGGAACAGAATGAAATCATCCTTTGCAGTCTCTCAAAGCAAACTGGAGTCTTTCTGGGCCCCGGAGTGAGCAAGACCTCGTGCCTGGGTTGGGTTAAAGGCCTCCCAGGGTGCTGTGCTGACTACCAGACCCACTGCTGAGGGCTCTGGGGCCCCCAGCACCCTCACTGTTACTTAGGGTCTCTGGTTCCTATAGACTAGTTCCAGCGAGTCTCCCAGCCTCTACTTCGCTTTCCCTGTTCTGTTTCCACATTATCTTCCCAGCCCTGACCTTGCAGCCACGCAGTGGACTGAAGAGTGTCCCCCCAATTCATATCCACCAGGAACAACAGAATGTGACCTTCGTTAGTCTTTACAGAAGTAATTAGCCAAAGATCTTGAGATGAGATCATTCTGGATTTAGGATGGGCTCTCAGTCCAATGACGGGTGTCTACGCGAAGCAGAGAGGACGCAAAGCACAGAGGAAACCCACGTGAAAGGGAGGCCGAGACTGGAGTATTCCAGCTATAAGCCAGGGAGCCCGGCGCTGCCGGGAGCCTCCGAAACGAGAAAGAGGTGCAGAGGAACTCTTCCTGGAGTCTCGGGCCGTCCTGGCCCTGCCCGTCTCCTTCCGGGCTTCTAGCCTCCAGAGTTGTGACAGAGTCCATTCCGTCATTGTAAGTGGCCCAGTTCGTGGTTATTTGTATGGTAGCCCTAGGAAACGAAATGCAGCCCTGCCCCTTAACCCCTTCTCCCCATCACTTCTCAGAAACGCTCCTTGGTCTGACACAGTCTCCACCTCCAGCTCCTTTCCCTCCCCTTGTCCAGCTGCCAAACACATTGTGTGTGTACGAGGAGTTTGTCTGTCGTAGCTACAACCTCTGCTCCAAGTCTCCACTTGACGGAACAGGACAGCAGGGCCCAGAGAAAGCCCGGACTCACCAGGACCCGCCACCTGCTGTCACTCCTGGGCCCTCTGCTCAGCTCAGCGGCCAGTGGGAGGCCCCCTGGGCTCACGTTTCTGTGCAGACCGGCCTCATTTGTGCTTGGGGTGAAGAACTCTGTTTCCGCCCCTCCGGTTTCAAATAGGCCCATTCTCCTGCCAGGGGAGCTGCCGAAGGACGTGGCAACAGCTTTTGGGGGTGTGGGGGCAAGGAGGCAAGTGTGACTGCTTGAGGGAGAGAAAGTCCTTCTGTGCATTTTATTTGCAGTGATTAGAACGGAGTTCTGAGCAGGCATGGGCCAAGCTCTCCTATGAATGGGGCCCTCGAATGAACATTGCGGAGCCTCCTAAAGCTGCTAATCGGATTAGCAGTGTCGTGAAGGAAGTACTTAGCGGGACACACACAGACACACGCAGGCGCACGCGGTCTCCACCCTCTCGCGTCCGCTTCTCTGTGATGGCGTGGAGCCTGACAGTCCCCTTTCTGAGTGCTTGCACCCCTCTCCTGCCCATGCGAGATGTGGAGGAGCCTCTGGAGCTGATGTTCTGGACTTTCATTTCTTTGTTTCTTCCCCCAAGAGGCCAGGAAGCCATGCTGAATAGCTCCATCTTTGCAGATGTCTGAAACCTGGAGAGGAAATCTCCTCTAGCAGGTATCTCCATCCAGAGAATGGATCTGATCTCTTGATCTCCGTAAGGAGGACTCTGAAAGGGGAAATGGTTTTAATTACTTATTGGCTCTGAGAGAAGCTTGACATTTCCCCGCCTTGTCTATTCTGAGCCACTGGGCCATGTCCATCTCTATTTAAGAAGCCAAACTTGCTCCAGATCCTTGCTTCCTAAACTCCTGCCATCGTGTAGGGTGTCTGAGTAAGGCCAACGGCTTGAACATCTGAGTTCAGAATAGTCAAACAGACGGCGCAGGTGGTCCTTCGGTCTTTTCCAAGCCAGAGGGGCAGTGCTCACATTCTCACTCACTCCTGGGCTCAGCCTTCCCTTCCACACCTGCCAGCCCTCTGGCCCACGCCTCTGGGTCACCCCGGCCCTCCCTTGAGAATTCATCTTGGCTCTCATGGTTTAGAACGTCATCCTTGTGGTTTGAACTCCTATTCCGGCTGCCCTGCCCTCTCCCCTTGTGTCTCCAGCCAGAGCCTGCAGACCCCTAACAGCAACTTCTTGATCAGGCCACTTTCCTCCCTCTCCCTCCCTCTTTCCTTCCTTCTGGCAGCATATTAACTGGGGTGTCAGCTGTGCTCAGCACCAAGGACTCAGCAGGCCCCACTTTTCCTCCTGCCATTACAGACACGGAATGTAATGAGGAAGGGGCTGCTGTCGTGCCTGGAGAGGCTGGAGTTAGGTCTCAGTCAAAGTTCTCCTCCCGTGCGGGTTCCACCCACTTCACGGAGGAGGTGTGGTTTGGTGGGCAGAATCCACACCTGGAGGGAAGGCCGCAGGTGACAGCCGTCATCCAAGTAGGGCTTGGTGTGGGGGGCTAGTCTGGAGTCCAGGGCCTGGTGAGAGGCAGGCAGAACAGGACCACAAGGAGGCAGGAATATTTATTTGAGGGCAGAGACCAAGGCAAATAGTATGAGAGAGACCTCAAGTGGGTCTGTGCTGGGACATCAGAAGAACCAGGCAAAGGCTCCTGGCTCCTGTGAGACCTGGGTATTAGGGAGGACAGGAAGCCAGGGGCTTGACCTGGGAGGATAAGATGGGGACAAGAGTCAGAAATCAAGCAGATCAAAATCGGGGCCAACGTGGATGTGCTGACCCTCCAGTGTCGCACCCAAAGGCCTTAAATCCCGTGGCCAAGGACCGTGTGGCCCCATGTCCGGGCTGGGCTCGCCGGCAGACAGCAGCTGGGAGAGGAGCGGCCTGTGGCAGGGGCGCCCCCGCACAACGAGCTCTGGCAGTGATTCCACCCATAACTTTTCAGTTTAATAAGATGATTTGAGATGATAAAGAGGCAGCTGATAAAGTGCACATCTGCTCTTTGGGAAGGAAAAAAGAACGCAGCATAAGGATTCCATCAGCTCACTCCCCGGGGCCTCATTCAGAGGCTGGCTTACGTGCTGGGTGGAAGCAAGGGCTCACTGCGAACTTGAAATGTGGGGAGAAGTGAACTCACCTTTGGGTGATTTTGATTATGCCTGCGTTTGTCATGATTTGGAGAGATGGGCTGGGAGTCCACTTGGAGTTAAGTGGCGGAGGGCAGGTGACCACCCTTGGGTGTTCGTCTAAGGTGCCATCGTCCTAACCCCACGATGGGCCCAAAATCTGGGAGCCTGAGTCGGACATGGGAGGTTAGCTTGGGAAACTAGATGAAAAAGAGTCTAGTACCTGGCGTTCTAGGTAAGGTTCTTCCAGACTGAGACACGAAATCCCACTCAAGATAGTTCGAATAAAAGGCTTTCTTTAAGACTGTGTTCTCATGGCCACCTAAGGACATGGCAGAGCAGAGCCAGCCTCTTGGAGACTGAACCAGGAGGTGGAGAGAAGGAAACAAGGCTGGCTTCTTTCTCAGGGGTCATAACATGACTCCTTTTCGCTTTTACCTCTTCTTCACCTGACCCATCGTGGCCAGTATGTCATGTCTGCACAAGGCTTCTTCCTCTCAGTGTCTCCCATGCTTCTGTGCCCTACTCTAGGGAGGGTCCGTGGGGCCCGAGGGTAGCGTGGTCCTCAAGGGAAAGGGTATCGAGTGAGCTGAGCACAGGGCCGGCAGCAGAGGCTTGGGAGGAGGAGAAGAGCCGCTGTGACCGTGGAAGCAGGGGGTGGGCCCGTGTCTGCTGCAGGGGCAACGAACGATGGTTCCATGGTGAGTGGACTGACTTCAGCTGTGGAGCAGGGAGGCAGCTTCCTTTCGGGTTCAGCTGGGCCAAGCCCAGCACCTCACACCCACGGTGCTGTTTGCTCCTTTCACGGGAGAATGCTTGGTGAGCTCCTTCAGCCCCCTGCACACACGGAATCCGAAAACACAGCCACGTGAGACCTGGGCAGGTGTGTGTCCGATGAAGATCCTGTCGGCTTTTCAGTTTTGAGCAACAGAAAGGTTATAGCCGCCAACCCGGGCACCAGTCGTTGATTCTTAATCCGATTTCCTTTTCACTTTCCTTTCACCGTGTTTTTGTTTGTATTTACTGAGTGGAATTGACTGTTTCCTATTCTTTATTTGAATAGCAGTTGATCTCTGGAGAATGGAATGAAATAAATCATATTATCACCTTTTTATTTATGTAACCCAGTTCGTCATTCTAGGATCAGTGGTCTAGATGCAAAAACATTCCCCACACATGAGAGAACCATGTGGTGACTCTCGACAAAAAAAAAGATTTTATCCAGTAAGCAATCACTAACATTCTTGAACTTAGCATTTTGGTGTTCTTGAAGCTAGGCAATTTGCTTTTTATTTCTCCGCCTCTTTTTAGATATGTACCACTTTTTTTTTTTACAAAAGGAGACTAACTTTTTTCGCATTTGCTACTCAAGTATTTTACTATTGGACATGATAATAACTAAATACTTCTTTTTTTTTTTTTTTTTAAAGGAAAGGTACAGGCAGGAATGAAGGTGAGTGGACAGGCAGGAAGAGAGAGGAGGAAGTATTTATTTAGTGTTCACACTGGTTGTCCTCCCTGGAGCTGGGACTGGAACCCAGGGGCATGTGGCCTGTGCTCCTTCGGAGGCAACTGACCCAACCGCTGCTCCACCAGGGTGCACCTGTAAACTTATTTTCAAAGGCACACACCATACCAGAAGACCTGGGCATTGTCAGTTCACCTCAGGGGACCTCAGCTTCCTTAGCTGTAAAATGAAACACTGGACTCAGAGCTTCCTGAGTCGCGAATGAGCAGCTTGGTACCTGATGTGTGGGGACTGGCACATGGTGTCTGTCACAGGCAGGGCTGATTCGATAACCAGTGTTTGGGACCCCCCCCAAATTATCTGCTGTCTCCTTACCTCAACTTGGAACCGTCTGCTCACTGTGTCTAGCCTGAGACCATCCAGAGATGATGTCAGACACGTGGCGTGGCCTCTGTTTGTGTCGTCTCAGCAGCGACCAGAGGGCCGGGAGAGGGCCGGGCAGAGGGCCGGGCAGAGGGCTGGGCAGAGGGCCGGCGCTGCTCCCAGGGCAGAGCCGCACGAGGCGGTGAAGACGCTGACGCCCCACACGGGGCTGCGCCAGGGGAGTGGCAGGTGGCAGGTGGCCCTGCTTGTGTGAACTGGGGATGCGCTCGCATGGGACGGGCCGGTGGCTGGCGCGCAGGCCGGAGTCACCTTTCTTCCCCAGCTGTTCACCCAGATCGTTACTCCCGCGGTCTCCCGGGACGTCCGGAGAGAAAGTGGTGGAGTAGCCCGTGGACTGTCGTCCTGCGTTTCCTCATCTCTTTTCTCTTTTGTCTCCTGTAATGAGCCTTTTGCCCACAAACACTGACCGAGGCCCCAGATGGCCTTGGCCCGGAGCCTCCGCTCTTCGTCCGAACTTGCTCCCCATCCTGGTGCTCCTTGCTTCTGCCACCCGGTTCCTGTTCTTCTCTCACCCCCACCCACACCCCCATTCTTCTCTCACCCCTGGACTGACCCCCCATTCTTCCCTCACCCCTGGACGGTCAGTCCCATGTTCCCGCACTCCAGACCGGGGCTGCGTTGTCCCAGGAGCCCGTCGCTTCCGACAGTGACTCCTCCGGAGGCGTGGCCTTCCCAGTCACCGTCCAGCCCAGAGGTCCTCAGCGGCCAGCCTGCCAGCCAAATCTGGTCTGCAGATGTGTTTTGTTTGTTTCGTAGCGCTTACATTTTTTAACATTTACTGCCAACATTTTAAAGTCAGATTTCTCATAAAAATTCAGAACTCCAGTTTCTCTGGAATCTCCCCCGTGCGGGTCCCGGGGTCCAGCCACCCCACCTGCGTGAGCAGAGTTGTACAGCTGCAGGTGGAGCTCAGGCGGGGCAGGCGGGTGTGACCTGCCCTGCACCCCGCTGCTCCCTGGTCACCGCTCACAGGAGCTCTCACCCCTGGACCCCATGCATGTGCCACATGCCTGTCGTCCCCGTCCGCCCACCCCCCGCCACTCCACGCACCGTAGTTTGCATGTCGGGCTCACTGGTAAGAATGCCATCACTGGACCCTGATTCAGGTCCTAGGACTCCAGCCGGGCCACTTCTTTCTCCTCTGTCAGGAGAAGAGCGTCCTAGAGTTTCGGCCACTGCCTGGTGCTCTGGAAGAAGAGGCTTCTTCTAGAGCCGCTTTTCTTCTTGTCTTTGAACTTTCCTGTCTGGCAGCTGCTTGAGGTATCTGCCAGGCCCTGGGCTCCGGATGGCACTGGGGTTGCAGAGAAGGCAAGCAGGGCACGTCTGGTGCCCTGAAGTGGAGGGTCCATGGGCAGCGTGCACATTGGCTTCAGAACAGGCTCTTCCTGCCCCAGTCCGTCCACCAGGTGGAACCAGCAGCAGGTACTCACCTTTATGAAGTAGGGGGCCGTTACAGCTCCCCGAATACACCGTCCTCCACGAGCACTGCTCACTTGATCCTTTTTGCCTCTATGGTCTCTGTTCTAGAACAAAACTGACTTCTGTCCCAAACGGACATCGACAGGCTATGCTACTCTCTCTGCCCTCAGTTCCAGCTCCCCAGGGAGGGCTCAGGGTGGCCTCTTCCTTTCTCTGATTCCCCGAATGACTTATGACTATTCTCCACTTCTTGGGGTTTGTCCTTGGAGACATCTGTAAATGTTCGCTGGTAATTTGGTCATCTGTGCAAAGGCCATGTGAGAAAATCCTTCTACGATATTCTAGGAGAAAGAATGTGTTGCTCTTCTGTGGAACTGTTTACCAGGTAGGGAAAAAGTCTTGACCCACGAGTATGGGTACCCTTCTTCACTGTGTGGAGTGTTTCCTTCCTTTCTGCTCCGTCAGACACAAGGACATAGAGCCACGAGGGCAAGAGCAGGGCCGGTTAGACCCTCCCGATTCTCTTCATGCCAGCTGGTGACCACAGGTAGTGTGCTTTATCTCATTGAGCGTTAGTTTCCTCATCTGTAAAATGGGTTAGCAATAACAATGCTTTACCTCCACGATGCAGTGAGAACCAGCTGAGACGATAAATGCAAGCACTAGCCAGTCCAATTCAGTCCCATTCAGACGGACATATTGGCTGAGCATCTGCAGTGGACGCCACGTGTTGGAGACAGATAAGACATCTTGGTCCTGGACCAGTTAAAAGCATGATATGGTCAGACACGGGAGCAATTCGAGAGCAGGGATTGTGCTTCTGTGTTTCCGTCCCTCGCACCAGATGCAATGCCTGGCACAGAGTAGTGCCTGTGAGGTTATTGGGCGAGGAAGTGACTGAGTGAATGAGTGAGTAGAGAGTCACTAGGGAGTTGCCAATAAGGCACAGGGAGGCCCCAGCTGGTGGTCAAGGTTGAACAGGACTTTGAGGGACAGGGTGGGGGGTGGTTAGGGTGGGGAGGGCGTGGTGGTGGGGG
>RJWH01006178.1:0-59684 GCA_004363575.1 Solenodon paradoxus
CTCCAGTTATGCCTCCTTAATCTTACCCTCCACCCCAGCTCTGAGTAAGGCCTGGCCCCTCCCAAGCCTCCCAGAGTGGGCCAGCCCTCCCCAGCCTTCCTTCCCTTCTCCCTGTGCACCCTGAGACCTAACTTCTCACCCTACCTCCCCACTGGCCCTCTGGGTATCTAGTCTCAAGGCCCCTGCACCCCACTTACCTTCTAAAAGTGGGGGCCACCTGGACCTGAAGTGGGCCAGTCCCAGGCTCCACTTAGGATGGTGCAGTGGGGCAGACAGGATCCCTTCAGGGTTCTGGAATCTGCCATCAGTTTTACCTTCCTGAGAGCCATTGTCAATTCTGAGCTAGATTGAGCACTCCTGTGGCGGCCTGTGGAACTACTCCTGTTTCCCTGCCATGCCCAGCAGAAGGCGGTGCAGAATTGGAGCTCAGCAAGGACACGGGTTTGTGTAGTCCGGTGGACTGACTCCCTGCAGGGCCGGAACCTGCCAGCCCACAGCCACACCACCGTGGGGTCAGTCTCTTAACAGCAGCTTTCCAAGTGAGACTCAGGGACACCTGCTTATACCTGAGACCCTTTCTCAGCCAGGAGGTCAAAACTATTTCCATAACAATAACATTATTTGCCCTTCATTCTCTCTAAAGAACACAGTGGAATATTCCAGAGGCATGCTGTCTGATGACATTGTCCTTCTGATGGCTGCTGGAATGCATGCTTGAGTTGAGCAGTTTTCGGTTTAATTTTGCCTGGATGAGTATCGGTGGACACAAACCACACAGACGAAAGCTTTTTGGCCTCTGCACTGAAAGTGTGAGAAGTCCTGTCCCAGAGCCTGGTGCTGCTCCTGACCAGCATGAATCACGACCTCTAAGAGTTTCAGCCGTCTGTTTGAGGAGCAGTTTATTGGCTGCTCCTGGGCTGGGGCAGGGAGGATCCTGTCTGTCTGCAATGCATTTATGTCCCCAGGGCCAGGCATTGGTCTTGTGCTTCATGAAAGTGTCGGGCTCTGACGCCCGTCGGGCCACACGCTGCTGCTAGCTGGGCAGTGGCAATGCTGGGCTCCCCATCCACCACTCAGGCGGCCTGGCACCGGTATCCCATCCTGTTGGGTCCTGCAGGTCTCTGGAACCTGGACATCCCGTAGCCATATGTACTCACACCCACTTCACATGCCTCCCAGCCTTGTAGGCAGAGGACCCTGAAAAAGACCAGTCCCCAGCAAGGACTCAGGGCTGTCAGGAAGCAAGAGAGAGTCTGAATTTGGGTTGGTTTTCTTCTTACTACCCAGCACCTCCACCTCCACCTCCACCTCCCCTGAGTCTGAGAAGACCTAGCTGATGAGAATAATGGGCAAGAGCAGTGAGAACAGCTGTTTCTGGAGTAAACATTTGGCCAGGCGTGCCTGCAAGGCTGTTTGTTTGCCAGGTGCACCCCACCTGGAACATGGTGGCTCATTTCCAGGTGGCTTCCACACACTGGTAGCCATGTCTTTCCTCGCTGTTTTGGAGGACAGTAGTCTGAAATCAAAGTGTTAGAGGTTTAGTTCTTTCTGGAGGCTCTGAGGGACGGCAGTTCCATGCTTCTCTCCTAGACCCTGGTGCTCTCCACAATCTAGTGCCTTGTTTGTAGACCCATCACGCCAGTCTGTGTCTGCGATCAGGTGGCCTTCTCTGTGTCCTTTCCCCTTCTCTTCTAAAGACACTCATCATCTCAAGATTCGTTTTCTAAATAAGGTCATTCATAATTTCCAGGAATGAGGACGTGGACATATCTTTGGGGGGACCATTATTAACTACTCTGAGCGATGACCGGGTCTGAGCCTCATCTCACCAACTTCTTGAACGCAGCACCCAGTTATGTGAAATGAAATCGCTCTATTGAATGCTGAACCTTTCCAAGCACTTAATGACAGATGTATATTGTGAATCTCATTGTGTGGAATTCATGTGTGGCGTGTCTCAAGCTCATTGGTTGGGGCTATCTCAAGAATTTTAGTTCAACATTCCTTTTTATTATTAAAGAAATAAATACATATGATTTTTAAAAAATACACAAAACCTTAAAGAGCTTTCGACAGAAAGTATCCTCTTTTCAATCCAACTCCATTCCCGAGGAACCAACAGTGGTCTGATTTTAGTCATTTGGTGGTTACTGCCATAAATAAATTATATAATTTTGTTACTTCTTGATTTGTCAAATCTATTATCTCACTGCTATGAAATGTATGGATTTACTTCATTCGTACCCCTACCTCCCAGCTCTCCAAGAATTGATGAATATTTTATTATTTTAATTCTTTTGTTGATTATGCGTGCAACTTTTACCTCACTTAGATATTTTCTTTGCACATGTGTGTGTCCCTACCTTTACCCTAAATCGACATTCTCTCCTGGGGCTATGAGTCAACTGTACGGCTTTGACTATAAAATTCATTTTAAATTCTGACAACCACTTCTGAACTTAGCATGACTGAGACTAGTAGCCAAGGGCTGTGCTGGCATTGCTTCCATTCTGCCTTGGGGTTGTTGTAAAGGATAAATAATAATATTATTAAGCCTCAAGAACCATGCTTAGCTCAGAGTTCGTCACAGATCTCTCATAATCATATGATACTTACATTGCCTCACATTTGGACCAAAGTTTTCTTGCATGTCTTTCCTTTTTCCTAGAGTTTAGAATTGCCTCACTTTTTACCTTTAACCACAGAATAGCTGCACCTGGTTTACTCAAGCTCTTGTTCACGCTTGCTGGCTCATGGAACTCATTCTTTTTGGGACTATGCCCTGTGGATCTGAGCCCGTGGGTCCTCTGAGTCTTGGCCAGCTCCAGTAGCCTTCAGGCCTCTGCCTTGCTCTTGTCCTGAGAAATTCCTTCATTGTTCACTCACTTCCCCAACTTTTCGGTTTTCTCTGGTCTTTTGCTGGAGTGTCAGAAGTCAACTTGGAAGGCCCTGTTCTTCTGTCTTCTGGTATCCAGTGTGACTTGTGAGAAATCTGGTGAGTGTCCCAGACCTGTTGGCCTCATGGAAAATGACCTAGTATTTTTTCCTTCCCTCTCTCTTAAGTTTTGTGATCTTCTCTTTTAACCTACTGAGCTGACATTGCGGGTATTCTTCCAGCAGGAGCCTTTACACACAATGCCGCCCACCTTTGTGCTGGCCTTTTCCACGTGTCTCCTGTCTCTCTTTTTTAAATTCAAATATTATTCTCATTTCTTTGGCAATTTCCTCTTCTCCATTTTTCCTTTCGCTTAGTGTCTCCTATTAATTAGATGTTATACCCGTAGGATTGGTTCCCTATGACTTTTAGCTATTCTGTTTGTAATTAACTGATAGATTTGGGGAACACGGTTTGCTGTCTCCACTGACCGTCCCTGCCGCCCCAAACAAACTCAAGGAGATTAGTGAACAAGCACACACGGCCTAAACTTCAGCATTAGTAGGAGACACAGAACATGGTGACAGTCACGTGTTTTCTAGAGCTGGAGTTTTGTTCTGCTTGTCTGGGATATTTCCTTGAAAATGTTTCCAACTTTTCTATGCAACTTTTGTTTGCACCACAATATTCTCTAATTTTCTCAATTTTCTAAACACTAAATTTTTTGTGCTATGAACTTCCTTTTCATGGCATCTTGTTTGCTTCATGCATAAAATTTTGTCTGAAATTGCTCCGGGAATATGAACTAGAATTCTTAGGTTAACATTCTCTTCTGTTTCCTGGTTTTGCTCTTTTTCCTCTGGAGCTGGTGGTTTTGTTGCTCTTGGCTTTCCTTTCATGCCACTGGTTTTCCTTGGCCATTTGGCCATCCTTGGTGTCTCTTTGAGGTTGCTGGCCACATTTGGGGTGACCGACTGGATTTCCTCAGCCAGGCGCAGGTGGGCCAGCGCCAAAGACTGACCCTGCACTTCGGGCCTGATTGGAAGAGGGAGGGGTGAGACACACAGGAAGGGTGCCTGCTGGCCTGTCCCTTGGCTGAGCAAGGGACGGGGGAGGACGCTCTGGGCAGCTACCCGGGCTGTCGCTGTGGCCAGGCCTGTTGCGTCTGCTGCTCTGCTGCCTGTCTCCAGTGGGCTGTGATGGAACTTCTCTGAGAGCAGGAGCTGCTGTGCGGGGGACACCTTTCTCAGTCAACCAGATGTCTGGGCAGCAGACTGTCAAGCTGGGTGTGATGCGGTGCTGTTACAGAGGAGGAGGTGGAGGAGGGCTGGAAGGGTGACAAGGCTCTGAGGTTGGGGGATCGTCTCTGGGGCCTGCACAAGGTGGTGGTTCTTGCAGGTCTGTGACCCCAACCTGGACCCTCCACCCATTCTTTCTGACTCCCCTTCTTAAAGCCCTAGGATGGGCCCACGCACCCCTGAATCTGCTACAGCTGGCCCGGCACAGGGTGACATGCTCTGGCACGTGCTTCGGGGGACCCTGGTACATCCCAGGGGGCCCCATTTCATCCTGGGGGATGCCTGGGGCCATCTGCAGCCCACAGGAGGGCACTGCGCCACCCTTGCTCGAGGGCGTGTCCAGTCCCGGGGGTGGAGGGGGTCCAGAGGGTGGGGCGCCAGGGCCGGAGGCGCCGGCATCTGGGGCCTGTCCTGGGTCCCCGCCTGCGCAGACTGACCCTGCCCCTGTCGCCCACAGGTGAGAGGCCCTTTGCCTGCAGCTGGCAGGACTGCAACAAGAAGTTCGCGCGCTCTGACGAGCTGGCGCGGCACTACCGCACGCACACGGGCGAGAAGAAGTTCAGCTGCCCCATCTGCGACAAGCGCTTCATGCGCAGCGACCACCTGACCAAGCACGCGCGCCGCCACGCCAACTTCCACCCCGGCATGCTGCAGCGGCGCGGCGGGGGCTCGCGGACCGGCTCGCTCAGCGACTACAGCCGCTCCGACGCCAGCAGCCCCACCATCAGCCCGGCCAGCTCGCCCTGAGCGCCCGGGCGGGGACACGGCCGCCCCGCCGGCCACCACCCTCTCCTCCGACAGCCATGAGCAGATGCTCGCCGCCCTCACGTGACCCCGTGGCTCTTCCTTTTGTGATAAGAGAGAAGAAAGAACTTGATGACGTCAACACGGAAAACAAAACCCAAGCAGTTTTCTTCACCTCAGGTGTCCAAGTGAATTTGTAAAAAACAAAACAAAACACTTCTCAAAAAACACCATCCACAAATTGCACAATAGACATACCCCCCGATAGTGAGATCCAGTGGTGTTGAACCCCCTTTCTCAGGGATGGACATGTCCCACGGGGTCAGTGAGGACATCCCCTTCCTGCCGCCTTACTCTGTACATAGGTTTGCACTCTGGAGCTGTGTGTGGGGCTTGGGACGTGGGGACAAAGGCAGCCAGGGCAGGCGGAGCCCAGCCCACCCGCAATCCGTCCACTTCTCCTGGACATGTGTCACCCAGGGCAGCTTTCTAGGCAGGGTCCCTCTCAGGGCCTGTCCCGTTCTGCAGCAGAGATGCCACCCTTTCTGGGGCCGGGCAGATCACCTCATCATCACCTGTCCTAGACAGGCCACACCCACCCAAGCCAAGGTACTTGCCCTGCACACAGCCGTCTGCTCTTGTGTGTTCCCACAGAAGGCACCCAGGGACCTTTCACGATTATGCCATGTTCTCTGACTGGAAAATAGAGCCTGGAATTCCTGACCTAAACAGGTGTCCGAACATGGCTTGGGTGCAGCCAGCCCCATGGTCTCCGGCCACCCACGTGCTCTGAGACACCTTTCTCTGAAGCATGCTCAGGTGAGCTCTGTGTATGCGGCACATGGACTGTTCTGGAGAGGAGACCGGAACCTTCTGACTCGAACCTGCAGGAGTGGTGAAGTGGATGTCACGGGCATGGCATCGGAGACACTGGGAACACCGGACAGAGCATGGTGGGAAATGCTTTTCTCGGACTCACCATGTCGTGTTCCCAGCTCCGAGTTAGTGAGCTTCGCATCCCCCAGACTCTCCCTTGCCCCCTGCAACTCCTCTGCTGGGAGGGGGCCTGGCCCACACCCTGCCTGCAGTACAGTAGGACTGAGGGCCTCCATTGCCTGACTCCTGCTGGAGGAGAGGAGTGGAGAGCCACACCCTGGGCTGGGCCCAAGTTCGAACCCTGGCCCATTGGCCCAGCAGGCTCCAGCTCACTCCTCCGCAGATGGGTGTCCTGTCCCCCGAGTCCTGCTGCCCAAGCCCTGCCCTTTCCCTCCCCAGTGTTGGGGCCTGGAAATACAAGCCTCCAGGACAGAGTGTGTGTCTGTGTGTGTGTGTGTGTGTGTGTGCGTGTATGTATGTGTGTTGGGGTGGGGTAGGGTATGGTTTGGGGGCAGACTTGGTGTATCTTGCAGAGATTCACAGAAACCTCTGCTCATCTTGATGAGAAGAAATGACCCTTGGGATTTCAGAGGGCCCTAGACAGGCTTCCTGGGCCCAGAGTGCCTTGGTTGTGGCCATCCTACTTTCGCCCCCACTCTACTATGGGGTGTGGGGTGCAGCACAGAGTAACGCCGGAGACTGGGCCCCACACAGGCTCATAGCCACTGACCACTGCTTTGCGCCAGCTACTGAGTGGACAGCTGCCCTCTGTCCACGGCTACCACCAGGTTGGTGCTCTGCCGTCCACAGCACTCTGGGGGCCTCTTCTGACTGCTGCGTGTCAGCTGGGATTGGCCAGTGGTGGTGGCTTGTGAGTACCGAGTTCTTGCTGTGGGTGGGAGCCAGGCGGGAGCAGTGGGGGGCAATGAGGGGTGGAGGTGGCCCCCATACTGGTCGGGTGCAGGGCTAGCTGTTGGGCTGCCATGCCCCCTTTGGGCTGCAGTACAGCCCCACTAGCATTTGGTGGAACCTGCTGTGGCAACCTTGGCTGAAGAGTGCCCTCGGCGCTTCAGGTGCAAGGTCCCCACACCTGTTCCAAAGGGAAGCCGCAGAGGCCTTTGGAGGGCCCTCCCAAAGTTGTTTCTGTGTGAGGCAGAGAAAGCCACACTCTGAATACATTTCACGTCTCAGGAATTCACATTCCAGGTTCAGGAATTTTATTCCAAAGTCCTTTGGTGCGATCACCATCCACGGGTCCTGGGAGGTGGGGAGAGGAGGTGGCGAGTCCGTCCCCGGGGGGAGCTAGGCATCTCCTTGTGATCTGCCCACCGCATCTCGGAAGGGGAGTTTCTAACCCCTTGTCCATCTGTTCAGAGGAAGGGGGAAAGGACTCTAAGCCTAGTCATCTTGGAATAAAAGCAGAGCTGGTTTGTTTTAGAGGCGGGTGGGGGGGGGGAGGGGGGGAGGGGGTGTTTGCTGTTTCCAAAGAGAGCACTTAATTTAATTTTTTCCTCTAATGACCCAGGGCTGTTCCGTCTGATAGATGGAAGGGTAACTTTGCCTTAAAACAGAAATATGCAGACGTTGGCTATTTTTGGCAAATGAGCGTGTCTTCATTCCCAAAGTGGTTCTTGTTTAATGGCAGGGTGCGGTCCTCCAGCCATGGGCCTGGCCTGGGAGACCGAGTACCGGTCCTCCCCTTAGGGTACCTGGAGGAAATTCCCACTGGGCAACCCTGGGCACTTGGCCTGGGGCTCCAGCTGGAGGATGGTCCTCATTCACCGGAGGCTAAACTTCATCTTGCCCAAAGGGTGGGAGAAACCCTGGAATCTCAGGCTTGGCTCAGATGGGCTGTCCACAAGCCCCTTGTCATGGAATATAGTGTGTTATGGAGTGTGGTGGCCTTGGGGGGGGCCCCCAAACGGATCACAGGGAGCCTCCTCCTGAAACAGCCTGCATTTTCTTCTGGAACGTAGCATGTCTTTCCAGCCTGGGTCTTCTTCAGGGTCTTTTTTAATTTTTCTGGTTCATGAACAGGCTTGCTGGCTGCAGGGCGATCAAGGATCCCACTGGACCCCTAGAAATAACAGTGACAACTCACACTTTCGTTCTGGTACAGACTTCTGTTCTTGCATGCCGGTCAAGAGGGCAGAGGGCTCAGAACGAAGGTTTTGCCCGAGTCAAGTTCCCATCTGAAAAGGCCTAACAGTACCCTGGACTCAACCACAGGCATCCGGTGTCTTGCTCACATCCCCATTCTTTGCATCAGCCATATCAGGGGAACGGTTGTCAGCTCCCCACATGCCTCTCCAATCTGGAAAGACAGATGGACACGGCCCCTTCCACAAAGGGCCCCAGGGTCCTCGGGTGCTATGTAGGAATGGGCAGTGATGCCCTAGAAGGGAACGTGGCCTTGGAGGTGCCCTACTTGCATCCCACCGCACCCCGGCCCTCGAGGTGCAGGACTCCCCACATTTTTGAGGCCATGCATCCGGGCAGGTGCAGGATTCGCCAGGGTGCAGCCTCCAGGTGCAAACTTGAGCAGCACTGGAGTCCTAGCCTTCACCACGCCCTGGTCACAGCTCCAACCTGTGAGGGGTGATCAGACAGATGGCTGGGCACAGGCAGCCTCCAGCCCACTTGCTGGGATGCACAGCATCTGTGGTCCCAAGTGTGGCAGACCAAACAGGGGTCTCCAAAATCTTCAGCCACCCAGTCCAGTGTCTGCAGAAGTCCTGGCCTGTTTTCGCCAGGAGCAGGTGCTAAGATGGACTGCACTGGGTCGTGGGCTCCCCAGGGGCTTCACCCTTGACCTCTGCCCAGCAGGAGTGCCACCAAACAGGAAAAACATCCCAGCAATGGTATCCCCTCGCTTCTTGGCTATGGGCTTGGGCTGTGTTTACAAGGCTACTGATTCTTTCAACTTCTGACAGGAATCACTGATTTGTTTTGAAACCCATTTTTTTTTTTAAGTCATTCACTCAAAAGACACGGAGCTAGGACGTTTCCAGGGTCAGAGGCACTGGCCAAGTCCCACCCGGGAAGCAACGCTGTTAGTTGCCACATCTGTGCTATCCAAAGATTCCACGTGCGGTTCCGGCGACCTTCCTTTCTGAGGCTCACATCGAGGGTGGAGGCCGGTACTTGCTGAGCCCAGGGCTGCCCTGGGAAGAGCCAGGCCTTGTGACCGCCTCCTGACTCGGAGGCTGTATCGCAAAGGTCTGTCCTAGACATTCAGAGGATTTTCTACCAGAATTGGAGGTACAACCCCGCTTACTACTGATGGATGCCTGCAAGTGGCTGAGCGAGAGGCCTTTCCCCTAAGCACTGCCCCTTCTAGAAAGGTTGAACTTGGTGGGCAGCAGCAGGAGGGCCTGCTCTTGGTTTCTAGGACCCTCTGTTAGGACATCAGACTTGCAGTGTGGCCTGCTGGCCCTGCTCAGCCTCACCCTTTCTCATACAGCTTTAAAATGTTACTACTTTAATTTAAAGACGAGCAGCGGAATGGGAAAGTAGGCATGTCCCTAGCCCCACAGAACACAGCAGCCTTCCTAGGCTAAGGACAGCTTCTTAGGGACGTGGTGGCAGGCCACTGTGCAGGCAGGCTCTTGGGAACCGTGGAACGTAGGAGGACGGAATGCCTGTGAGGCACACAGGTCTGGCTGGAGGCTGGCCTCCCACCGCGGGCTGGGGATGTCACCACCTGCCATCCCCCGAGCCTGCTCTCCACGGAAGCCTCCAGGTGTGGATCCAAACCTTGGGGCCACTGTTGGGTGTGCCGAATCCCTGAGGGTGCTCCCAAGCAGCTCCCGCATGACCTGGGTTTGCCCGTGCCGGGGTGTGGGCTGCATGCATCGAGGTCTGCCCCTAGACCCGCACAAATGACCCCTTCCCTGTCCAAAGCCATTGGTGGAGCTCCTGGAAGAGTTTGCCAAACCCCCGAGGCAGAATCCAAGGGTCTAAGACCATTTCCATCGAGCACACGTTTTCTGTAGGAACTTTTTTTTTTTAACCAGCACCCGCCATGCTTCCGAAGGCCACGTTCCTCCTTCCCTGATCACTACAGTGAAGTATTAGTTGTACAGTTCCCTGTCTGGCCTTGGCTTGCTCCGAAAAAACTTTGTATGTATTTTGTATGGCATAGATTCTATATTGTAATGATGTCCTATGCAAAAAGGAAAAAATTAACTAAATTGTAAATTTTATTGTTTTAACGTGTATGCATGTTTAGTGACGTTTACATTTTGAAATAAAATTTATGATTCATTATTTGATTTGCCCCAGCTGGTTCCTCTGAAGGGTGCCTCGGATGAGTTCTGGGAACCATACTGGCCTCATTTAAGGACTTGTGTGTGTTGGGGGGGGGGGCAGCGACAGAAAGTCCTGGGGCTTTGGGGATGTGACATGGGAAAGAAGGCCCTGCAGAGCCCAGGGGTGTTCTGATCGTCTCCTCCCGACACCGGGCCTTTTCATCACATTCCCACCCTTCCGCCTAGTCTCCCAACCACCCTCCAAAAAAAAACCAAAACACCCTTCAGCCTCACAGTTCCACCCCCAGGAGCACCAAGGAGTAAAGGTCGCTTCTCTGGGCAGTGACCATGGCGGTTCCCTTGCAGGGCCCCGCGCTTGTCCCCCCATCTCCTCATGGACACCCCAACTCCCTCTCCAGAGCCGCAGCCACCGCTCCCAAGCCCAGCTGACCTCCGAGTCTCTGAGAGGCCGTTGGACCACACTCACTGAGCCAGACGTCTGCCCCTCCACCCTTTTGCCCAGAGTTCAGAAAGAGCCACCAGAAAGTAACCACTGGGAACTGACCCACAGCGCACTGCGTGGGAGCCAGGTTGTCCCCGGGACCCAAGTGTCCTGCGATCCTCAGCCACCCCGGCTCCTCCCAGCGGCTCGCGTTCCCAGCAGGCCCTGGACAGCTGCCACTGGCGGAGGCTGTGGCTGCAGGGTCTGGCCTGTGACCGGTGTCCTCAGAGCGCCTGCAGGGAAGGTGTAGGTGGGTGGGGGCACCCCAGACTGCACTCGAGCTGTCGGGTCTTGTTCCCGAGGACAGAAACGCCACGAGCAGCGCACAAGTGATAACTCCAGGCGCACTGCCCCGGCGACGGGGGTGCCCCTGGAGCTGCACCCGCACCGGCAGGCAGCGCGTCCCCGCGGGGCGCCCGCACGACGCAACGCATTCAGCGCGGACGCGAGCACATGTTTTCAAGCCGGTCTTTCTGGCGCCGGGACATTTGGAGCCCAGTCTGGGTTGGACAATTCCCCAGGGCGGCGGCGTTCCGCCTCGATGGGCCTCGATGCCCTGCAACTGCCCGGCAGCGGCGAGGCCGGTGGATGCGCCTCCGTAACCAGCGTGTAGAGCTGGACCCACGTGTTCCCCACAGGGCAAGCAGCCGCCCTCGGTGGTGATGTCCCTGCTGAGGTTTGGGGTTTCTTTCCACGCTGGGACCTGGCATTCAGGGGGCCCGTCTCAGGGATGAGGGGTCTCCCGAGCCCTTGCGGGGTGGCGGAAGGCGGGGGGCGCTTGTAGCGTAGGAGGAAGGAAATAAGCAGCAAGTTTCCCCAGTGTTTAAGAAACCAGTTGATGAGTGTATGTGATTCCAATGGCACATGTGCTTGTGGGTGGCGAATTGTGGTGACAGCACTATTGTGCTACCGATTGAGCAGCACCCTTAGGGTACTCCTGGACCCTCCTGCTTTTTTTTTTTTTTTTTTTTTTTAATTGGATTAGAAAGCCAGAAGTGTGGCTGGGGTTTAGGGGAGTGGTTGGCAGAAGGCTTGTATGTGAGTCTCATCCTTGATTTTTTTTTTTAAGGAAAGAGGCAGGCAGGAATCAAGGTGAACAGGCAGGCCAGGAGGAAGCATTATTTATTCAACTGTTCATCTGGGTTGTTCCCTCTATCCCTGGGTCTTGAACCTGGGTCCTTGGGATGGAGGTGAACTGCCACTGGTGACCCTATCCATCTGGGTGTGCCCTCGGCGTTCATTTATTGGAAAACGGAGTGAGGGTTCCAAGATGCTTGGGGCAGCCAGATGGCAGCAGTTCCTGATCGAATCCAGCATGTGGCACTGAGACAGGCCCATCTGAGGGCGCCAAATACGGAGGAGGCCTGGGCTGGGGCTGGCTGGTGCCCGCCTGGCCTGCAGGGCCTTGCAGCAGGTGTGTGGAGGCACCTGGTGGTGGGGGCATCATCCCAGGGGGCAGAGGCGGATCCAGGCTCACAACCTGCAGGGGCTCACAAAGGGCAGTGCCTGAATCTCGCCTGCCAGGAAGGCGCTGAGGATGGAACATTCAGGATGGAGCCCGCTCTGTGGGCAAGTGCAGAGCCAGCTCATTTGGCAGCGGTCCTTCTAGGACAGAATCACCAAGACAGGAAACTGTCTCCTTCTGGGCTGGTCAGTCATGCTGGGGTGTGGGCCTGCTGGTGGGGCTTTGAGCCTGGGAGAGCAAACCAACAAAGCAGGAGCCCCACTGCAGGGACGAGCTGGCGACCTGCGAGGGCCGAGTCAGACGTGCCGGTGCACGTGGACTGAGCACGTCTCCTCCTGCTGTGTGGGCCTTCAGGGTATTTTCCTCCAGCAGCTCAGCTCTGAAAAGCAGAAATAAGAGAAACATCAGATAACAGCAGTGAAAATACAGTTGGATCGCACGGTGTGAATGTGTGTGTCTAACACGCAGGCAGCTTGCCGTGGACCCCCACCTCCGGAGTTCTGAGTTCATGGGTTCAATCCGTGCGATGCCAGGTGGTCGGAGCCTCACAGGTGGCACCTGAGGGGAGAGAGGGTCGAATCGGAGGGACTTGGGCATTCTAGGAGTTTGATATTCTCTGAGGGGCTCCTGAAACTCCCTGGAGGAAACTAAGAGACTGTAGTTAAATTTGGGGGGAGTCAAAAGTGATGTTGGGATTTTCAGCTGCTTGGAGGCTGCAAAGAAACCCCGAGTTGTTCCAGGGTCTACTCTCTTGGTCACTGCACGACAGTTCTGAAAAGATGGCTGGTCATCTAAGGTCTGCAGCCCCCCGACACACACGCACACACACACACACAGTCCTTGTCACAGCAAGGCTGGGTCTGTGACACAGGCCTTTGGCTTTGAACATGCTGCCAGCAGTGGAGAAAGGTCTTCCCCACCTGGGCAACAGCGTGACATTCACCTGGAGTGTGAGAGTCCCAGTGGGTCGGCTGGGATAGCACGTGTGCCCAGAAACCCCTCAAGACACCCTGTCGCGGCCACTTGCGAGGCCCCTTCAGGCTCCTTTAAGCAGCCAAGCAGACCCCTTTCCCCACGGAAGCTTCCCACGTGATGCCCACACCTTCCCGTGTTTCTGGGAACCCGCAGCCCTAGTCAGACAACACGGGAAGGTGGTGTCATTACCCTCATTCGCAAAAGAGAGAACACCGACTCCAGGGGAGTAAGTCAGGGGAGCTCTGCATGGGGGTTTAAATTCCCAACTGACTCCAAGTTCAGTCCTGTCAGCGTGTCTTCTATTCTTTCCCTGCCAACCAGGGGCCAGTGAGTTAGTTAATTCCCCAGGAGCAGAATCATCACTGAATATCAGTACGAGTTGCATACGCCACAGGCTTCTCTTCACCTCCCAGGACTCATCAGCACACACCCCAGCCACACAAGGGCTGCTGAGCCTTCCCTTACAGGTCTTGAAAAGTAGTTGCTGGGCTCGCCCTGGGGGAGCAGGGTCGGCGCAACCCACATCCACCCCAAGGTCCCATGTTCGCTTCCTGGGCAGCTAGAAGAACCAGGATGAGAACCTAATACAATAAATTGCTTCTTCCTCCTCTCTCTTCCTGACTCTGCTCACCTTCATTCCTGCCTGCACCTTTCCTTTAAAAAAAGGTCAAGAAAGGCAGTTATTGTTACTGCCTGTTTTACTTACACTGAGCCTCCTGCTCTAACTAGAACAGACTCCAGAGGGTCCCCCCGCATGAACACCCAAACCGACAGGGGGCTCCGTGCTGGACTCTGCAGCTCTCTCCCCGCCCCCCACCATGGCTTAAGGAATTTGTTTTTCTTTTTTCTTTTCCTTTTTTTTTTTTAAAGGTGGGAGAGAAGAATTAATGTTTCTTTAGTTCAGTTTTTTGTTTCTTTTTATCCAGGTCTTGGGTCTTGAACCCAGGTCCTTGGGCTGTGTTCACACATCAGCGTCTCAGCTGCCTGGGCCACAGGATGCACCAGGGATTTCTTACACAGTCCTCCGCTCTGGGGAGGCCAGCTGCTAGTGCTGGAAACTCGACAGCAGTGGAAGCACACCCCAGATCAGGAGCAGGGGTGTCTCCACATGGAGGGAATAGGACCTGGGAGGTGATGGTGGGCTGAAATGCAGGGTCAAAGCTCATACCTCCTACATATATTCTCATGAATGAAGCAAATATTAAAATCATCAAATGTGTGAAAGAAAATGATCTGTTAAAAACATCAAAATGGCACACCCCAGTGGTGTAGTGGTTTGTCCACTCTAGCGGAGCGCGGTCCAGACACAGCCCAAGGTCTGGGGCTCACATCCTGAGGCCGATGTACAACCAAGATGGGCAACTAAATGGAATGAAAGATACTTCCTTCTCTGCTGCCTGCCTGCCTGCCTACACACCTTCATTCCTGCCTGCACCTTTCCTTTAAAAAAAAGAAAGAGAAAAACACACAAATGGGTTCACCCTGGTGGCTCAGGATTTAAACCTATGTCTGGGGGTCCAGTCAAAGTCCCAGTTTCACAGCCCAGGGTCAGAGTAAATGACTAAAACTAACAATTAAATAAAATGCTCTCCCTCCTCTCACTTCCTTCCTGTTTGCTGCCTGCCTGTCTTCTTCTTTAAAAAAAATAAAAGAAAACACCAAAGTGTTTCAAAGAGCATAAATAGAAATAGAGAATTAATTAAATGAACTCTGTAATATCCAATATCTCTACTATCCAGTATATTGTTAAGTGGAAAAGGCAACTTATAAATGATATAGATATTATAATCACATTTTGTTTGCAACATTTTCTCTGGCTACATTTTTTTCCTTGCATGTTTATATTCATAGGAACAATATATATGTGAGACATTAACACTCAAACAGTGGTGGTGGGCCCTGGTGGCTCAGGCGTTACGCCCATGCCTGGAGAGCAGTCCACTTACAGTCCAAGGACCCAGTTTCCAGCCTGGGTGGGCTGGGGAGGGTGCGGGGTGGGGGAACACCTAAAAGGGACAACTAAATAAATAATGCTTCTTCCTCCTCTCTCTTCCTTCTGCCTACTGCCTGCCTTCCTCTTAAAAAAAAAAGTCAAGCCCTGATGGAATAGCAGTTTAGTCAGTCAACTTTGACTGGTGCGATCCACATTCATCCAAGGACCTGAGTTCATATCCCAGGGCAGGGGGGAGCACCCAAGATGTGCAGCTAGATAAACTAAAATCTTTCTTCCTTCTTCCTCTATGTTCCTGCCTGCAACTTTCCTTTTAAAAAAAAGGAGACAAGTGGTGGTGATCTTCCCAGAGTAGAGAGCAGATTGCTTCTATTAGTTATTTACATTGTATGGGACTGAGCTTGCCTCCGAAGGGGAACTGGGCATCACTCACCCCCACCCTTAGATGTTCACCAGCATTCATGGCTGTGCCCTTAGGGACTATAACGTCACCCCAAATGCCGCCAATATAGATCCACTCAGGGATCGGCACACCCAGTGGCTGCCTGCAGCTCAGACCCGAGCAAATTACCTTTTGAATGTCCAACATCAGTGCCGCCCAGTGAAATCGCAGGTGTCGATCTCTGTGCTGGGTTTGGACACTAGAGCAGTGCCCCATGCTTCCCGAGTGTGTGTTCCTGCTCACCCACCAAGAGTGCAGAACTGTGAGCAGGCGTACAAAGAACCCGAACACCAACATGTCAATAGTCTCTCTAGAGAAGTTGCAAAGGTGACACATGAGGAACTCATCATTGCTTTAATTATTGGAGAAATGCAAAGCAAACCACAGTGAGAGATCCCTTTACACTGGTGAGAATGACTTATATCAAAACAGATAAAAAAACATTGATGAGGGTTTCGAGACAAGGGAGAACCCTCCTACGCTTTTGGTGGGATTGTAGGTTGGTGCAACCATTTTAGAAAACAGTCTGGAGATTCTTTAAAAAATTAAAATAGAAGTACCCTAAGATTCAGCAATCCCAATTCTAAGTATTTATTTGAAGAACATGAAAATATTGACTATAGGTCTGCACCCCTCTGCTTATTGCAGCACTATAAACAGTGGCCAGGATGTGTAATCAACCCAAGTGCCCATCGACAGAAGAGTGGATAAGAACTCGTATCCATACAAAATGGAATACTACTCAGACATAGAAAGGCGAAGCCTTCTATTCATGACAATATGGAGGGAACTCAAGGGCATTTTACCGAGTGAGGTGAGTCAGAAGGAGAAAGACAAATAATGGACACTTTCACCTATATTTGGAATACAGAAAAACAACACAAGTGAGTCCACAGAACACAATTAAATAAATAAACCTTTAGATCTTGACAGCAGAACTGAGGTTACCAGGCGAAGGATTGTGGGGTGGGATCATGTGGTCGAAGGTGTTTATTTATCATTTATTTTTTTCCCTTCTTCGGTTTTGTTTTATTTTTATTTTGAAATTAAAAAAAAAAAGTTATTGCGAAGTCAGACCACATGATTCAGAGGACCCAAGGGAATTTCACCTGTACCTACAAGAGTGCATTTATTAGGATTAGAACTAGGTGGTGGGGGCTGGGGTGTGCTTTCTCTTTCTCTTTGTCTGTGTTTGCTCTAGATCTGAACTGCTGGACAACTAACTCTGCAGGGCCCACAGATGGATGCCTCGTCCAGGCAGCCTGCCAGCCATGATCCCTGTGATGTGCACTCAGAACGTGGGTTCTGGTTATCTGCCCAGGATCCGGGAGGATGTGGGAGCGGGGGGCTGTGTTATTACTGTTATTGCTACCCACTACCCCAGCTGGCAATGGACTCCTAGGTGTGTATTCAGAACTGTTCTTTCTCCCCTTCCCACATGCACCAGGGTAAGGAATGTGTGCTCTGTATACATTTGGTGATGGTTGTAAAACTAATGGAAAAGTGCCATGGAGCATGCTTTATCCACTAAAATAGTTAGCCTCTTCTTTTGCTGTATGGAAGATTGAGCCTTGATGTTCAAGGACTTTGGGAGTTTTGGTTACTGGTTTCATTTTTAAGTTATGAATTTTAATCACAGTGATAATATGAACGAGGTTAAAAAAAATTACTGAATCACCTAGTGATGAAATGTCTCTTCTCCCCACCCCTGCTCCTCAAAGATTCCACGGCCCCTGCCTCCAGCTCACTCATTTTTCTCATTTCTGTCTTTAAATATCTAGTTGGCTATTCCGCTAAACCTCCATGGAACGCTTGCCCGTTCTCCTGCTTTGTGAGTTACTAGCGTTTGACGAACTCTTCTGGCTTCCTGATACGAAAGGTGAATGATTAACATGGTCCCCTCCCCGCTGCTTATGCTGCTGTGGCCTAAGGTTTCCCCCAGAGCCTCACAAACTTCCCCGACTGTCGCTCTGAACTTGGTCGCCTGGTCGTGTGTCCCGGCTCTTCACAGATGACTGTCCTTTGATATCCACTCACTTTTCCTGCCCCTGCCCCCCAACACTCACTGTTCCCCACTAGCTTACTTTTGCAAATTTTGTGTATTGTAAAAGTGGATTCGGATCCTCAGGGCGCAGGGGCAGGACCTGGGCACCACGCGGGGTGTGAGCACACACTGTCACCTGTCACTCACTGCACAGCTGCCTCCTGCTCTCTTAGCAGGACTTCCTCCCTGTGAGCCCACTGTCACGCTCACACTGAGCCACTCCAGGAAGATTCCTTAGCATCAACGGCAAATTAGGTGAACACATTTTAGGTATCATCCTCATCTTAAAACCATTATAGATTTTAGTTTGTTTTATATTGAAACTTAATTGTGTTATATTCATGTTTTTTCGCTATAATTTTTAAACATGCCATAACCTCCACTGTACCTCTTTGTGATCCCAAGACCTCCTTCCAGCCCTTTCCTGGCCCTCGCCCAGCCCCGCCCTGGTCTGGCTCCTTTATCCTGTTCCCTAGGCCCCTGCACAGCTGTCACCCTGGGACGCCCTCTATCACCCTGGGGAAGCCATTCTAAAGTTCAAGCACCTGAGGACCTGCATTCACTTCTCTGCTTCTCTTACCACCACCCCCGTTCCTCACACACCATAGAAGCTTCCAGAAGCTCTTTGCAGCAGATGTAGCTGTGTTGCTAACGACTCTGGAGGCAGGCTCAGTTCCCAGCTGGCCCGGGCTACCCACGGAAATTGTTTAGGGTTCCCGACCCCAGCGCCAACGTGAGGATGAGGAAACTTCCCCGCACAGCAAGCAATCCTCCGACATCAGCAGGGCCTCTGACCTTTCGGCTCAGCACTGACTGATCTTTCTGCGATAGCGTCAGGATGCAGATCAGGGGCTTGGTTTGCGAAGGCTGGGGGGGCGGGGGGGGGCGCCACCCTCAAGCCCAGGCTGCCACCTGTGATTCTAAAAAACAGCTGCAGATTAGAGGTCCCAGCACTGCTCCTCGGGCTGCAGGTTCCAGCCACAAGTGCAGGTTAATACCTGGGCTTCTGACTATAAATCAGAGGTTTCCACAGCCTCCTCCCCAGGTTCGATTGATGCTTGAACCGCCCACAGAACTCAGAAAACACCTTTACTCAGTACTCACCAATTTATTACAAAAGAATCAACAGCCAAATGCAGAGAAACAAGGGCGAGGTTTCTAACAATGAACTTCTGACTTCCCGGGGCTCAGGGCCCCGCACGATGGAAACACTGATCCCCAACCTGGAAGCTCCCTAAAGGTCCCTTTCTAGGCTTTTCTGGACGCTTCATGACATAAACAGATGGACTACCTCACTGGTCACTGGCCATTGGCAATTCATTACATTTATTAACCTCTAGTCCCTCTCCTCACCCTGGATGTCTGGGGGTGGGACTGAAGTCCCCAGCCTCTAAACACCACACACACACACACACACACACCCGTGACAGTTCCCTCCCTGTCCTGGCAGCTCTCGGCCTGCTGGAGTCACATGGCAGGGGGCTCTTGGAGACCCAGATACCAAGGTTTATTCCTCATTCCTGGCAGGACTCTGCTCAAATGCTCCTTCAGAGATGGCCTCCCCTGAAAACCATCTAAAAGCTCCCCACCCACCCCTCCCAGCCTCTCCCCAAGTCCCTCCATGTAGATACCCTGCCCCCAGGCTGCTGCTGCCACCCCCTCCCAGCCCCTCTGGTCCGCATCCGAGGGCCCCACCACCTGCTCCCTCTGGGCTCAAAGCTGTCGTGCCCGAGGTGATGCCGCAGCTGCTGGTGACCCAGCAGGCAGAGCCTACCTGCCAGGCAGCAGCTCACCTGGCCCAAAAGCGAGGGTGAGGATAAAGAGTTCCCACTCAAATCGCGTTCATTCTGTCCCAGACGCGGCTCTCTGTCCTTGACCTGTATGGACTCGCCAGGCGCCACGACCACAGGTTAGTGGAGAAGACGGTGGAGACGTTGGCGAGCATCCAGGGCCAGCTCTGTGGCTGGAGGGAGAGGACATGGGCCGCCGCTCCTGCTGGGAGGAGCACATGGGCAGATCCAGCCACTGTGCCCGGCACCTGACACTTCCCCCAGGGAGCCACCTGCCCAGTGAGGAGGCAAGATCTGCCTTCCTGGAGGTGCCTGATGACCCCACCGGGAAGCTCTGTGCAGCTGCAGACGGGGAGAGGTGGAGACAGCCAGTGTCAGGGTGAACGGAGAAGTCACAGACACAAGACACAAGGTGCTGGTGCCCCTGGTGGCTCAGCAGTTAAATCCGAAGCCCGAGATGGCTTAGTGCACGAGAAGCCCCAGGGCCAGGGCTCATGGTGGGGGGGATGGCGGGTGGGGAGGAACCAACCTGAACAGCTAATTTCTTCCTCCTCTCCCTGCCTGCCTACTGTCCTTCACTCCTGCCTGCTCTCTTCTAAATAAATAATTCTTTTAAAAAGGGAGGGGAGTGAAGGTACCAAGTCTTGTGTAGATGACAGTGCTATTCATGCAAGAAAGTAGAGGACATTAAAATTATATAATTATGTATATTTATGTATACACACACACACACACACACACACACACACACACACAGAATGTGCTAACTACCCCTCCCCTCCTTTTTTGAAGGAAACGTGCAGGCAGGGAGTGGAGGAAGAATCATTTATTTTATGTAGTTGTTCACCGTGATTGTTTTCCTTGGCCCCAAGTCACAAGCCTGGGTCCTTGGGATGTATGTGGACTGCACTGGCTGGAGGTTGCTGACTTAACCACTAAGCCACCAGAGCTCACCAGTACATTCATTTTTCTGGTTGAGTTAGAGTCCATCACATGGATATATCACCTTGCTTTATCCATTCTTCAGCTGTTGGACATTGGTTTCTACTTGCTAGCTTGTTGGAGCAGCGCTCTGACATCTGCGCCTTGTCTGTTTCCTTTGGGAACTTCCCTGCAGTGGAATGGCTGGGTCACACAGTATCTCTGTTTACCCATGTGAGGAACTCAAACTGTCCCTACCTGCATCACTCACACTCTGCTCTCAGTAGCATACGAGAATTCCAGTGGCTCCAGAGCCTGGCTAACACCTGGTCTTGTTTCTTTCTGAACACAATGGCTGTGTGGAGTCTGGCCAGGTGGGCGGCTGAGTGCTTGTTCCCACGCAGATGACTATTTGGGACCCTTGGAGGGGCAGGGCACCCCTGTCATCCTGTCCGTGCTGCAGGACATCTGCCTGGGGTGGGCTGGGCCACTGGCCAGCACAGCCTTCTTGAGACCCTTCCAGCCTGGGTAGGGGCCCCATTACCAAGCATCCAGAGTCAGGTGTCACTGAGAGTCAACCAGGTGCCATTCAAATACATACCTGCGGGCTCTGCTGACACATAGAAAGATCTGGAATGGATCTAGAGTGGACATGAAGCAGTTAATAGAGCAGAGGGATACAATTCTTTTTTAAAAATGTAGTTTATTATTTCTTTTATTTGCATTGCGTTATGATCTCTCATTCTATTGCATTCATACCTGCATCTGTTTCCACGCCCCACCATACCCACCACCAGACTTCTAGTGTCCATCGCACTGCTGGGCTGATGACCTCATGCCCTTGTTCCCACTGCTTTTCTTTTAACCACAGTTAATAGTTCAGTGGGAACTGCAAACGTCTGTGAGTAGAGACAGGAATCGGGTGACGAGTCCCCGATGTCGAGGAACGTGGATTGGAGGAGGACTGATGGAGTGACATGCTGCTGTCCAGACTTGGAGTGCTCTGCCAGACGAGAAAGCTGACCATCATTCCTTGGAAAGATGACTTCGATATTGTTTTGGATGACAGCGTTCTAGTCCATCTACATGTCTGCAAGAATGGAGCTCACCATTCTTAAATTATGAAACGTGCCCTCGGTCTTTCAGCAATTGTCATGTTTCAGATCATCTAGGCTGGTGGAGTCATAGGCCAGCCTTGCAACTAGAATTTAAAGTTGTGGCACGTCCCAGTGGCCTAGTAGATAAGACCACCACACATCCCAAGGACCAGGGTTCTCGTCCTGGTCCGGAAAGAAGAACCAAGATCAACAACTAAATAAAATAAAATAAAATAAAATAAAATGCTGCTTCTTCCGCTCTCTTTCTGCCTGCCTGACACTATCTTTTAAAACAGAAGAAGAAATGAAAGTTAGAACTGAGCAGTGAATTTAGACTGGAGATTTTAAACTTGACATTCAAATTCTTATACAATTTTGGAACACTCAGAGAACCCGAGTCACTGTGTTTTAATGTATGTTATAAAATAGTACTTAGGTACTTGGGAAGGTTTATTTATTTATTTTTGGTCATTGAGATTATGGAAATACTTAAAAAAGCAAATTAAAAATTAAATGTTCAAGTGTAGTTTGAAATGTTTAAAGGGGGGAGCACCCTTGTGGCTCAGGAAGCTGAGATGCTGGTGTGGGAACCCAAGGATCTGGGGTTTGTGACCGGGACCCAGGGTGAAACACACACACACACACACACACACACACACACACAAACACACACACAAATAAAGATGTTTCTTCCCTCCCTCCCTCCCTCCCATCTCCACTCTCTCCCTTCCTCCCTCCCACCTTTCTTCCCTTCTTTCCTATCATTCCTTCCTTCAAAAAAACGCTTCTTCCTCCTTGTCTTTGCTCTTTTTATAAAAAATACATAAAGTAAATAAGTTTAAAGGTGTTTAATATACAAAATACGTGGGTGGGTCACACAAAAATAAAAACTCAGTTGCAAAGTGATGGTTAAAATTTTCTAGATTTGCCACCCCCCCCACCACGAGCCCCCACGGCCCCGGTGGAGGCCATTTGGTCAGCCACCTTCAGGTGACATAGTCCATATACATCCCAAGGATCCTAGTTTGCCTCCTGGGCCCAGGCTTGGGGATGCAACCAAGATGAACTACTAAATAAAATAACCAAAATGCTTCCTCCTCCTCTCTCCCTGCCTGCCTGCCTGCCTGCCTGCCTGCCTGGACCTTTCCTTAAACATAAAATAAAATAGAAGTCGCCAGGTTTATGTATAAAGAACATGAATACCCAGTCCCTCCTCTGGTTGCACATCACTTCACTGTGCTTCAGACACTGTTTTTCCAGGCTGAAGATTTGTGGCAGCCCCACCCGGAGCAAGTCTGTGGGCGCCATCTTGTCAACATCGTGTGCTCACTTGGTGACGGTCACATCTGAGGTAAGGACACTATTTTAGAGAAATGCTATTACACCCTAAATAGAGTGAAAACTACTTTTATATGAACTGGAAAACCCCAAAGTTCGTGTGACTTGCCCTACTGTGAACACATTCATTTTTATTGTGATGGTTGGAACTCTCTCTGCTGTATCTCTGACAGCTTGTAAAGTAAACTTAAAAGCTGAAGGAAAGTGGGCCCTGGTGGTTCAGGCGTTAAGCGCACCCCTGAAGAGCAGTCCACACACAGCCCCAGGGCCAGGTTTGCAGCCTAGGACAGGGGGACAATGACAATGAACAGCTCACTAAATAAAATGAGCCTTCCTCCTCTCGCTTCCTTCTCGCCTGCTGCCTGCCTGCCTGCCTGCCTCTTTAGAAAATGGCAAGAAAAAAAAATTAAAGCATAAGGAAGAATTAGCCCTGATATGTGTGACTTTGATAAGTGAATATTAATTTTCAAGTCACTGAATAAAATAAGCTCTGAATTTTCTTTGCACATTGTAGTCTTCGAGGACACAGAAATAAACAAACCTCCCGCGGATGTGCAGTGGGGTAGAGGGATGTGGGCTTAGAGGCTTGGGGTCTCTGCGCTGGCACTCAGCAGGCCAGGGCGGAGGGTCCCAGCTCACAGGCACCCGGCCCCAGGCACTGGCACAAGCACTCTGTGCGCTGTGGCCTCTCCTTGCTCTTCCTCCACCGAAGCCAGACCCCAATTTAACAGTGTCATCCTGCTTAATCCCACCAATGCTTTTCCACACATTAGGAATAAAGCACATCCAGCCTCCCTGGCCCCCGGGGCGCCCAGCTCCCCACCCCCGGGGGCTCCTGTCTAGAAATGGTGCCGTGCCGGATGGTCCTCCTGCTGGAGACTCCTACCCATCTGGGATCTCAGGGAGAGAGGGGAGGGGGTTTCCACAGGGCAGGGAGGAGTGACTCAACCTTACTCTGAAAATAAAGATAAAAAACCCAAAAATACTGCCCTTTTTACATTCTCCTAGAGAATAGGAACTGGAGACCATTCTGGGTGAGGAGAAGGGTGGAGCCCTAGGGAGGAGCAGATGGCTTCTTTGATTAAGGTAAGGACTGAAGGTGTAGAAGCCACTCCTTTGCCCTGGGACTGTTCTCCCCTGTCCTTGGCTCTTCTTGTCCGAGTGGGGCATGGACAGGAGAACAACCCTGAGAGACTTGGGGTGTCCTGTTTAGTCCATCGTTGTCAACCATGCCCAGTGGCCAACAGTTCCTGGCACATCATCTATTTCCAGGTGAAGAGAACAGAATAGGGGGTTGAAGCTGAAAAACAGGAAGAGACGTGAATCACAAAAAGAAATTTGGGTCAGATAGAAGAAGACAAATTAATTATCCAAAGAGTTGAGCCAGACAGGAGAGAAACAAGAGTTAATTCTCAAAACAGTTCTCTGCTCCCTGACGTAGGTGAGGTGGCGGGTGTCTCAAACCAAACTCCTCTCCCCTTTCTTTCGAGGCGAAGCCTGCTCTCACTCTTTTTTGTGTTAAAGGAAAGGTGCAGGCAGGAATGAAGGCAGGTAGGCAGGAAGAGAGAGGAGGAAGATGACTTTATTTCATTTTTCTTTTGTTCTTCACACTGCTTGTTTTACCCCCAGACCCAGGACTTGAACCCAGGGGTATGTGGTCTGCGCTACTTCAGAAGCAATTGACCTAACCCCTGCTCCACCAGGGCATATCCCCTTCTCACTCTTGAATGTACCTTTTCTTTTTTGTTTCAGGAAAACTCTTCGTACCCATTAATGCTTTGAGTGGTCCTTAAATTTCTTTCGGAGACTGAACTCAAGTACCTGAGCTGTGGGGCGAGGAAGGACATGGAAGGTGAGAGAAGGGAATGGAGGGGACTGGGGAGGCGGCCAGTCCTCCTGGGACCAGGCTGCTGTGGTGCCCCGCTGAGACCAAGGCCAGGCTGGGGACCCCTTGAACTGAGGCCACACTCGGCCTCCCTCCCCATCTATGCCGGCCCCCAGCACCCCATCTATGCCCCACATCACAGGGGTGAATGTCATGGATGGGGAGGTGGTATAATGGGGACTGGTGTGGGGGCCACAGACTCCTGACTCTTTCTGGGGTCTCCCACCCCATGGCTTCTTCCAACTTCTCCCCATGCCTTGTCCGCAAGATGTTTGGTAACTCTCCTCCCCAGGAAAACACCACCTTCTGTCGCCACCCCTGCTGTTTACCCTAAGTTTTGCAGTCTCCTCGCACCCTGGAGCCCATAATTAGCCGAATAACATGCACGTCTGTGCCACAGCCACCCCGCAATTTGCCAGATCTCTCAGAGCAGACCTTTGCCCAAACAGGTCCTCACACCTTGGTGGGGGTGGAGACGTGACAGCTGTTGTTTTCCAAGCGTCTCCCCACTAGGTGTGGGGAGCCCAGCCTTCATTGCCAACATTCTCTCTCCCAGCAAGCCAGTGCCAGGGGCCAGGGCTGCACAGGGACAGGCGGGGCTGACATTTACAGATGTTACAAGGGGAGGGGGATCCTTTAAACCAAAGTCAGCCAAGGGCATTTGTGGGCAGTGGCTGCTGGCTGGCAGGGCCTCTGTCCAGCCACTGCTCTGGTGACAGGCTCAGTGCGCTGTTCTCCCTCATGAGTCCCAGCCTGCGAATACCCCTCCTAGAGCCAGGTGGCAGCAGCTTCTGTGACCCACCCAGGAGGTATCCGACCTCCATCCACAGAGATCAGTACCCGCGTCCCCACAGCAGCCACTCTGCCTCCGGGCCTTAGGACCAGACCGGGAGCCCACAGTCCTTGGAGCAGGCCCTGGACCCAGAGGGACCAGGCAGGAGGACAAAGACCCTGGATCCCTGAGGCGGGAGGAAGGGGCACCACCCTGGTGGCTGCCCCCTGCTGCCCAGGAAAGGCCAGCAGCCAGTCCCACAGAAAGAGTTTCCAGCCTTCCACTCTTTGGGTTCCTGCTGCTGGACAGGGCTGTGTGCTCAGCAAGGTTTTCCCGGAGACAAGCCAGGGAGGCCAAGCTCACCTGGCCCGCGCGCACGGTGAGTACAGCGCCCGCTCGCTGTCTGGTGGAGGAGACACTGCCATCTGCCCTGGAGCAGCCAGCCTGCTCCCCCAAGCCCCCGCCAGGCAGCTGGACCCTCTGGAAAGGGAAGACGCCCCTCAGCCCCACAGCACCTGAAGACCCGGGGCGGGGAGCTCCCCTGGCATTTACACCTTATTGTGTTTTCTGTGGTCAACTGTGCAAAACCAGCAGACACCACTCTGCTCCTGGAACCACTCAGCCCTCACAGATGGAGGTTAGTGAGGGGACAAGGCGGGGTTTTGACACCTATGGCGTCAGGCCCAGGCCCAGGCCTGCCCTCTCCACCCCAGGTGGGGCCCAGAGGTGCACAAACTGCCTGAACTGCCATCCACAGAGGGGTGGGATAGTGGGCATGGTCTGTCACCGCGGCATCCCTCAGGTGGTGTGAGAGGTAGGGGTCGGCAGGGCCGAGCGGCACAGCCCCTGGGAAGGAAAGTCCTCCGTGTAAGAGCTCTGTGCGCTTACAGGGGCACCAGCACCTCGGCGCGTGTGTTAGGCGCTGATCACCTTGCTTAGCAAATATGAATGGAGGGAGGAGGGGCCCCAGGTGGAGCGGTGGCTGCAGTCTTCAATGGGCTTCTCAGAAGGCCTCCTTGAGCAGGGGACACTTAAATAAGGATCTGAAAAGTGAGTGCGGGTCTCTTGCTGAGACCCGGGTGAGGAGTTTCCAGGCAGAGAGAAGGTCAAAAGCAAGCCTCTGAGATGGAGATGCTGGCGTATGGGTGAGACGGGGGCTGGAGAAGCAGGGGGGACAGGCCTGTGACATATGAGAGAAGTGTTTGGCCTTTGTCCCTGGGTCCTGGCACAGAGATCCTAACGCCCTTGCAATTTCCCGTGATTAGAGAGTCTTGTCATTCACAAGCAGCCCCTTGAGTCCACCTGAGTTTGACCTAATGAGGTCACTTAGAGTGGGTCCCCAGATACTGGAAATCTCACCCCAGAACTGGCTTCTGGGAAGACAGAGTGGGGGCTGCAGGTGAAGCTTCATAAAAACTCTTGAACAAGCTTCGGTGGGCTTCTATGTCAAGGGAGTTAGCCCCCGGGATGCCAGGGGGGTGGTACACCCCAACTCTGCTGGGACAGGAGATGCCACCCAGTACCCCTTCATCTGGCTGTTCATCTGTACCTGTTATGATAAACTAGCAAACATGAGGAAATGATTCTGAGTTCTGTGAGCCTCCCCAGCAGATTAACTTGACCCGAGGAGGGGTCATGGGGGTCTCCCATTTATAGCCAGTGGGTCAGAAGCACAGGTGACAACCTGGACCTGTGAAAGGTATGCACAGTGGGGCAGCCTTGTGAGACTGAGCCCTCAGCCTGTGGGACTTGAGCTACTTCTGGGTGGATGATGCCAGGACTGAGTTAATGCTGTGCCCTGGGTCAGTGTGCCTGAGAATTAGAGACTGTTCGGTGGTGCTGGGAAATGTGCCAGAGGCCACCGCGTGGCTTTCAGCTGGACTGTCCCGCTCTGTGAAGAATACAGTAGGGACAGGCAGGGAGCTGGGTCGCTGCGAGAGATGGTGGTGTCCTGGGTATATGGCACAGATGGTGTGTGTGTGCATGTCCCCTGTGTGTGTGTGTGTGTGTGTGTGTGCACCTATGTGTGACAGTGGCTGGATGCTGACCCCACTACAAAGGGACCAGTGACAGGATTTGATGGGCGTGGCTGTGAGAAAAAGGAGGAGGATGAACTGGCTC
Organism: Solenodon paradoxus; assembly: GCA_004363575.1. Taxonomy (NCBI): domain Eukaryota; kingdom Metazoa; phylum Chordata; class Mammalia; order Eulipotyphla; family Solenodontidae; genus Solenodon; species Solenodon paradoxus. Next base: position 27,347 of record RJWH01006178.1, read on the forward strand.
TGAGATCTGGGCCTGAGCAGGGCCAGCCTGGAGTTGTCATCATTTTATGAACGGAAGGCACCCTTCCGTGCGAGGTGTGCGCACGTCCAGGGCCTGACTCTGAAGATGAAGAGGGAGAAGCCTGCAAAGTTATGCTCATCTCACTAAGTCACTCTCTCCCAGTCATTTCAGACAAGGGTGCTGCCCACGTGCACGGGGCCCCTGGGAGCGTGGAGGTGACCCACGGATGCTGGCTTGGGTGAGGACGGGGCATGGGTCAGGGGAAAGGAAGGAGGCAACAGGTCACCTGCTCAGAGGGCCTGTGGGTCGTGTAAGATGGGGACCAGGATGAATAGTGACACACTGTCCTGTGGTCTGTGACTGCGCCTCCCATGGGATCTGATTTTTTTACGGAAGCAAGCAGGAATGAAGGCGGGCTGGCAGCATGCTGGAAGGAAGAGAGAGGAGAAAGGAGCATTTTATTTAGATGGTTGTTCATTTTGGTTGTTCCTCTTGGCCCCAGGCCATGAACTTGGGTCCATGGGTTGTGTGTGGACTGTGCCCCTGGCACGAACGTAACACACAAGCCCCCAGGACGTGGGGAATCTGATCTGCCTACTAACCCTACAGGGAAAGACTACAAGCTGTAGTCCGAATGTTTGCGTCCCCCCCGAAGTCATATGTTGAAATCTTAACTAAGATGAGGGTATTAGGAAGTGGGGCCTTTGGGAGGCGATTAGGAAACTTCGTGAATGGGATTGGTGTCCTAAGAGACCCCAGAATGCTCCCTCACCCCTTCAGCCCTGCGAGGGCACAGGAGAAGGCAGCCATCTATGAACCAGAAAGAAGGCCCTCACCAGACACCGAACCCGCTGCCCCTTATCTTGGATGCCCAGCCTCCAGAACTGCGAGCAGTAAACGTCATTCATAAGTCACACAGTCTGGTTTCTGTTCTAGTAGCCCGAACAGACGGAAGACACTGACGTAGGTGATGACTCGGAGGTATTCTCACGCATGAAGGGAATTCACCAGCAATGACCTCCTTGAGCCAGACACCACATTGGACCAGCCCATGCGGCACATTACAACTCAGTAACAAAGGACGCCAAGCCTCAGCATCTGTTTCGGCCTCTGCAGTATGTCCAGTGTGACCAACAGACGGAGATTTCACACGTGTTTCCAGAAGAGTGGGCCGAGGACGGAGCCCAGCCATGAAATGCCATCACATGCCATTTCTACTGAGGATGCATTGCTAAAACTAAGTCTAACGGCCACATGTGGCTTCAGGGGGCAGGACAGCACAGCTGGACCCCAGCAGGGTGCAGCTTCTGCCAGAAAAGACACTGCTCTTGGAGGGTGGGTGTCAAAGATGAGTTACCCCAAATAGGGCAGCCTGGGCCATTTTATCATGTTCCTGGATAATGTGGGTGAGGAATTGGGAAGGAACACAATGAGGAGAGTGAGAAACTGCTCATGGCACGGGGACCTCAATGGGGAGGACCCCAAGGCTGAGACCATCATTATTACAGTTGAAACTGGCAGCAGGGGGTATGGGGGGGGTGTGTAATCCCCCATGTGAGGAAAGCTGCACCCCTGCCGGGCAGTTTGGATCTACTTTGTAGGCTGTGTGTTTGCCCAAATTAACTTTCAGCTGCTGTGATTGAAACCGGACCAGTTTCCAACTGGTGGGAAGCTGGGACCATGTCACTAAACTGGGAAGGTCCCTGTCAAGCAGCCACGTAATGGTGACTCTACCAAGGCTGAGGGTACCCTGGGGTTTGGGACTGGAGATGCCTGGAGAGTTGCCCTCACAGGCAATGTTATGGGAGAGTTTCACATGGCCTCTGGGTAGCTGGCTTCCTAACAGCACGAGGGGATGCCTTTCACCGGGGAGGACCTGAGAGCGCCAGGCAGACACGGTCTTGTCACTTAGCCTCAAATGTGAACTAGTTCCCTTGCCCAGAGTAGTGCCTGCCTGCATTCAGGAGGGGATCAGTGCTGGCTGTGGGAAGAACACGTTTGGTAGGCGCTCCCGCTGCTGGAAAAGGCAGTTCTCTGCCGAAGCAAGGTGGAAGTGGGCAGCATCTCATGTCCACCACAGTGTGAGGACTAGCTATGTCCAGGACACGACCTTGACGGCATGCACAGTGCCCGTGAGGCCCTCAGGGTGATCGTGTTTGAAGCTGGCAGGAAAGAGCCAGGCTCTCAGCGAAGATGCAGGCCCCACTGGGCCCTGCCGCTCCCCCACCTCTCGATCCGCTGGTGCATGGCCTCCTAGTGGGAGAAACCCCATTCGGGGTGCTCTGCCTCCACCAGCCTCTGAAAGGACAAGGTTTAGATGAGGAGGGTGTTTGCCTGGGACTCTCCCCATGGAAAACAACAGTTAAAGGGCCTGAGGAGGAAAGCAGTGCCTGGGACCCGCTATTCACTGTGGAGAGGAGACTGGGTAAGATGTCAAGGCCCCGGACCTCCTGGGGCCCCGATGACAAAACCCTCATGAAAGTGGTTCCATCTTCATAGAGGAGAGGTGAAGCCTTCGGGTGTGAGAAGAGGGGACTGAATTCAAAATCGTTGCTGCCCCACCCAGTCCTGTTCCATAGGAGACTGGCACAAGTGGAAGTCCGATGACCTCGTGCTGTGAAGAGGCCACGTGAGAATGCGCCTCGCACCCCGTGTGCGAGCTCCAGGGCTGCCCCGGGTCCCCACGTGCCATCGTGGGTGTGGAGCGTCTCCCTGGCAACAGTCCCCCGGGAAGCCCAGCGTGGAGCTTCAGAAAGAAGACCAGCCCAGAATCACCTTCTGTCTTCACAGTGAGCCTGGAATTCTTTCTAGGGGGTGGACCTCTCCTGGGATGTGAGGCTGCTCCAGCTCAGCCAACAGCAGCAAATGGGGCGTCGTCTGAAATGTGGAAAAAAATACTTTGGAAAATATTTGCATTGGAAGGATGGGGAGGGCGCTTAGGAATTGTTTTCTTCCTCCATAGTGGCCTTGCTGGCATAACTTGTTCTCAGAGTTAGAAGGATATGCAGGGTGCAGACCCTCTGGGACACAGCAGGAAAAGGATGAGAGGAAGGGCATGCGATGCAGACGGCTTGGGAAACAGTTGTTTTCCATTGACTTTCGCCCCATGGCTCTCTTGACAGTTGGAACTGACTGTGTCCCTGCACCCCCCTAATGTTTGAAGACAGATATGTCCACAGAGTTCCCTGACTTTTATCATGTCTTCTCTGCTGTGAACCAGTTTGAGGCCAGAGCTTTCACTCTGTCTGGGTAACACCAGGCGACATACTCAAAATGGCAAGGGTAGAAGAATCCATCTTAGGTCTGTGAGGCTGAGTGCCCTCTTCCGTGTGTTTAATCCGAATCTCTCCCTGGGTCTTGTGACCCACTCCTCCCCCTAAACCCCAGAACAAATCGTTCCGGTTTACTCTTTAGAAGGACAAAGGCCCTGAGGCGTATCTCCAGGATACTGGGCCAAGCTCTTGCACTCATTTTTTATAAACAATGGAACATTCACCAGAGACAGGCTAAGAAGAACCTTTCGTTTGAGGTGTGGAAGGAAGTCATAGAAGACACAGGTTCTGGCACAAGAAGCTGGCTAACAAAGGGGTAGGAAGCTCCAGCAGATGAGGACATTTAATTGTCTCCATGAAGGGAAAACAGAGGCCACTAAAGTTCACTACCCCACTACCCCGCCCCCCTGCAACAGTGACAGATACTTAATGGCCCCAGGGGAAGAGTACTAACCCCTCCCTCTGAGAGAAGGAAATCCTGAGACCAGCCCTGGCACTCCTCACATATAGAGGGACCTGGCCCGGAGCTGAAGCCCCTGACTGAAAGGGATGAAGTGCAAGTGCATTCCCTGATCTCCTGCCCTCCCCGCAGGATGGCAGAAAGTAACCAGAGCCTGCTTTTAACAAAGCTCGGTTACAGGCGAATACATGCATTCCCTCTGCTGTGTGCCACCCAGGACCAGAGAACCAAGTCCAAGTTTTGCTGGCTTTGGGACTCGGATACCAGGTGACTCCTTGATTCTGTCTCCCCAGGTCCAGCCTCAACCTGACTCCGAAGAATAAAGTCTGGGGCTAATCTCACTTAATTTGGTGTTGTTGCTTTAAGACGGAAAGGTCAATGTAGGTCTTTCCTCAGCCAAAGCCAAATTACCCGCTCTGGTGGAGGGGGCCCCTGAACGTAAGCTTCCACTCGAAATTACCTGCCTTTCTGCTGGACTCATAGGACCTAGTGAGTCCACTGGGAGCTGTCTGTGCCCACAGTTGAGTAAAAACCTAAGGCTACAATGAAGCTGGGTGCTCAGCAGGTACTGAATGGAACATCAACTCGGCTTCCAGAATCCTCATCTCCGGATGGAGAAAATGTCGCACAGACCTTGAAAGCCCAGAGAGGGTATCTGTTCGAGATGTGATTGAGATGGAAAATATATGCACGATAAATATCGGACAATCGCAGGTGGAGAGTACTGTCGAGGTTACTCTAGGGACACTCCGTTACGTATATGCTCTTAGGAGAGTTTATATAAATATTAATATTTCTATGCTGCTGGAGTGAGATACGACCACACAAATAGTAGTTGCAAGTTGCACACAGGCTTTATTTATTACTCACAAGTTCCCGATGCCTGGGTTCAGCTTGAGAGGGCCCCGTGGCGATCTTCTCTGGAACAGCAGCTGCAGCGATGAGTTTTAACTGGCGAAGAGCTGAGCGTCGACGGGACACCAGTGAGCGGTTGCTTCCAGCCGATCACCGTGCAGAACGTCGTAGGGTCTGCGCTGGAGTCCAGGTGACTGACTTGCTTGAAGTGGGAGCCCCTTTTATAGCTTGACTCCACAGGCTGTCAGTTGGGGACACTCGGGGGTTTGTTATCACATCTTAACAGTCGTTTTGCATATCACACTTTAACATACATCGGTGTGTCAGGACATTGCTGACGTCTTATCTATCACTCAACATAGGTTTACTATCTTTACTAAACACAGGCAAGGTTCCCAGCAAGTTTAAACGTGCTTTTTCTGAGTTTGTTATAGTAACATAGGATTGCATAGGAATATTTCAAACAACTTCAAGATAATATTATAGCAGTGTCTTAGTATCTCGGGGTTGTTATAACAGCAGAAATTTCTTTCTCACAGTTCCTGAGTCTGGAAGTCTGAGCTGGGGGGTCAGCCTGATCAGGTGTAAGCCTTTCTGGGTTACAGACTTCTCCCCGTATTTCTTGACAGAAGGGACCAGAGAGCTCTGGGGTGGTCTCTTTCATAGGAGCTCAGACACCATTGTGAGGGCTCCACCTTCACGACCCACACCCCCTCAAAAGCCCTACCTTCCAACACCATCACATTGGGCATAAGGATTCCAATATCTGTGCTTAGGGGCAGGGAACACAAACATTCAGACCACAGAAAAGAGGGTAAGAAATAAATAGATGATCCTGGCCAGGGACAGTCACCTGTCTGTCTTCCTGAAGGCTGGTGATATGCAGACCACGGTGGGGAGCGGATCATGGAGCGGGCATCGCGCCTGGTTGGGGGCCTGCCTGGGCACCCTGAGCAGGCCCCAGCATCCATTTTCCTCCTGTAATAATGGAGCTCCTGGGTCTGAGCTGGCTCTCTGCACCGATTCTGGCCCACGGGGAATGAACGCAACATTGTGAGTGATTTCCACTCCAGGAAGCAGCTTTTAAAAACAACAGGCCATGGCGCACTATGGTGGCCCAGTGTCTAAGACCAGTGGGCATAGTCCACACACATATCAGGGACCCAGGATGGAGACCCAGGGTAGGGGCGGGGGGAACATCCAAGATGAACAACTTAATAAAACAAATGAATGTTTCTTCCTCCTCTCTTCCTGCCTGCCTGCCTGCTCGCCTTCATTCCTGTCTGCACGTTTCCTTTCAAGAAAAGAAAAGAAACAAAACCGAACAGGCTAGTCCTTCCTTGCTCTTTCTTCTTTTGCTGCTGCAAGATGGCTATGATCACTGGAACTGGAGCTGTCATCTTGAACCACGAGGCAAACTCAGAAATGGACAGTGCGTTGGAGAGCTGGCTCCTGAAACCAATATGCTGCAGCTCCAGCCCCTCCAGCCCTACACTGAGAACTCTGCTGTCTGATTCAAGCCACACTTCTTTTAGGGAATCTGTCACCTGGAGCAAAAGAGTCCTCACTGATGCAGCGCTCACACAGCCTGTCGTGTCCGTGCTGTTTCTCACACAAAGCATTGCCAGAGGTTATGAGAACCTTGCTTGACTGGGGCAGCGCAGCTAAGCAGGACAGTTTATTGATGGCACACCCTGGCCTTGTCAGGGAGAGGCCGCCGACACAGAGACATGTCCCCACGTGTGTGGCGGGGACTGTGTGACTCAGACTTCCCGGAGACCTGTGCCCCTGAGGTGTCCAGTGGGCAGACTGACCAAGCCTCTACTTCCCTCTCCTCCCCTCCTCCCCCAGCTCCAGAAATGGGAAAAAGAGGATGAGGCGGAGAAGAGCATCAGGGAACCCGTGACTTTCGTGGCCTTCTGGAAAATGAAAGCAGGCATGATCGCACACATTTGTAAAGCAAAGCAGAGGAGACTGGCCCGAGAGGTGCCCGAGGCAGCTTGCAGAGAAGTGGGAACCTCCCTGAGCACCCGAGAGGCTGCAAATCAGGGTCTGAAGTTTGAGCACAGGAGTCAGACAGGGGCTCTGGGCTACGGGGCAGTTGGAGGAGGGGTTGTCCCTATGCTCTGCTTGCCCCTGGCCCAGCTCCTCCAGGAGGCCAGCAGAGCTCTGCTTGTCCTGAGCCAGAAACAGTGAGATGCTGTTCAGAAATGGCAGCGACCTCGGGAGGAGAGTTAGTTCCCACCAGAGTAAAGCCATCAGAGTTAGGTCTCTCGGTGGGGTGAGGAGGCCGGGCACCCTCCAGTGAAGGCTGCCAGGTCCTGTGAGTCACCCTGAGTGCAGGACTCCAGCCAGCCTTCCCAGGAAGAGGCGAGGCCTGCTGAGTAAACAGACCAGGGGCCACAGAGAGAGCCGTTGCCAACTTTCTAGAAGCATCAGTCTTGTCTTCCGTGTACTTGTGCACAGGCAACCAAGGAAAATCATCCCCACAAGAGAGAAGTCCCTAGTGGAACAAAAGTCACAGCCATCTGGGAAAGACATAGATAACGAAGGCAATGAAAGGATTCGAAAAGTCATAATTCGCATGCAGAGATGGCCGGGGAAGGCATTCACAAAATGAGAACAGGAAGCTAGAGAAAGGAAAAGTCAAGAAAAAAAAAGTTCACAGAGATTAGAAATATGATTATAAAAAAACTTAAGACACGAGGAGAGAGTTGGGAAATACAGTTGAAGCCGCTTCCCAGATTGGAGACCTTGAGAGGAAAGTCAAGAGATGTGTGACATCAGTTTGGAGTCTCCAAAGCATGTTTAGTAGGAGTTCAGGGAATAAAACGAACAGAACAAAATAGGTGAGGAAGTAGATTGAGCCCTATTGATGCTGCTGTGACAAGTTTAGTGGCTTAAAAACACACCAGTGTATTGTCTGAAACAGGTCAGAATCCTAAGATCAAAGTTTCAGCAGGACTGAATTCCTTCTGGAAGCTTTAGGGGATAATGCGTTGTCCCGCTCTTCTTTTAGCTTTTCGAAGCTGCCAACATTCCTGGGCTAGCGGTCTTTTCCTCCATCTTCAAGGTCAGCCCGCAGCATCTTCAGGTCTCTCTGATGACAACCCTGCTCCCATCATCACATCACCCTCTCTCCTCCCGCTTCCACTGTCATGTCACCTTTTGACTCAGATTCTTGCCTCTCTCCAGAGAGGCACACAGAGATAATCCAGGAAAATCTCCCACTGCAGATCTTTAACTTCATCTCATCTGCAAAGTCCCTTTTTTCTCTATAAATTAGCACATTCACAGATTCCAGGGACTAAGATGGGAGGAAGGGGATAATTCCATCAGTCACAGTGGGGGATAATGGGGGAAAGTTTCCAGAGTAACCAAGGGAGGCTAAAATAAGTTTTATAATTAAAATCTCCCCTGAGTATTTTTTAATAGGATGAGGGAAGGAAGTTCGAGACCTCAGAGAAAATGTAAAGGCTGCCTGGAGAGGGAGAGGGTAGGTTCCTGGAAGAGGAAGATCAGCAGAAAACTCCCTTTGAGGCCTGAAGAAAAAATGATCTTGATTCTACAATGAAGAGAAAAAAATTAATACGAATAGGATTCTGACAATTAACCTTCCATAAACTTATTCTGAGTAAGTGTAACTTGAGATCTTCTCTGACCACAAGATAAAGGAAATCTTGAAAAAGGAAAATAAGGCCTTCCCCTAACTCTAGGGCTAGGCCAGTGTTCGAATGAAAGAAAGTCTATACCAGGAATGCAAAGATGACTCAATATTAGGAAATCTAAAGTCAAAATTGACCACAATAGTGAGCTGAAGGAGAAAACAGTTACTGTTTTTTACGAAAAATATGATCCATATGAAAAGGCAAGAAAAAAATTGCACAACCCCAAGAGACAAGGCAACTAAAGACATAATGCAGATATGATACAGATGGTGGAGTTCTCTCATCAGGAGTTTAAAAACAGCAATGATTGATACAGGAAAGACTCTAAAGGAAAAGCCAGCAGCATTCAAGATCAGATGGATCATTTCAGCAGGGATGGAAATTATATAAAAAATCAAATGGAAATACTAGAAATCAAAAGTAACAGAGATGAATAATGTCTTCAACAAGCTCATAAGCAGATATTGCCGTGGTAAGACTGAGGGAGAACTTTAAAGTAAGTCAGTAAAAACATAGAGGAGAAAAGGAGTTAAAAAGAGAAAATAATAGTATGTCCAAGAGAAATGGGACAATACCAAATGGTCTAACATAAAATTATAGACTCCTGAAAGGAGAATAGAAGAGAATAAAAATTAGAAAAATATTGGCTGATTATTTTTCAAAATTAATGACAGACACCAAACCATAGATCCAAGAAGCTTAGTGAACACGGAAAGGATGAAAGTCAAAGAGAGAAAGGATTAAAGGAAGAGGGGGAAGGGAGAAGGGAGAGAGGAGAAGAAAATGAAGGAAGAAAGCGGGGAAGAAAGGAAGGAAGGAAAGAAGGAGGAAAGGAAGGAGAAACCGTATTCATGCATATTATATTCTTATTGCTGAAAACAAAGAAAAAACCTTACAGTGAAGAAAATTACACACTCAGTTGTCTTATTGGTAAATTTCACAAAGCATTTAAGGGAGAAATAATACCACGTGTACACAATCTTTTCCAGAAAGCAGAAGCGGAGGGAATATTACCCAACTGATTTTATGAATTTAATATGACACTGATACCAAAGTGAGACAAAGAGAGTACAAGAGAAGATGTTGCTATCCCTCATGATTATAAATAAAACAATCAGCAATAAAATACTAACAAATTGAATCCTGCCATATATAAAGCCAACAATAGATTACAATCTAGTAACATTTATCCCAAGTATACAAGGTTGGATCAACATCTGAAATTTATAAATGTAATTCACCTTATTAACAACCTTTTATTTAAAAGAAAACATTTCATTTCAATGATCACACAATAAAAACAAAAAAATCACTTACAGTAGTTCCTATCCATTTATGGTGAAAAAACAAACTCTCGACTTTCTTAAAAATGAAAATGGGTGTGTGCAAAAAAAAAAAAAAATCAAAACTTATGACTGAATAATTTACCCTAGACTCAGCCCTTCCTACTCCTATTTAACATTGTACTGGAAATCCTAACCAAGTAATAGGTCACAAAAAAGAAATAAACATATAGGTTGCTAAGGAAGAATTTGCCTTTATTTATAGATGACGCTTTTGTATGTGTAGAAAAATCCAAGGACTCTAACCTCAAAACACTCTCCTAGAATTAATGCAAGAGTTCTGCTGGGGTACAAGATAAAATTTCAATATGCAAAGATCAATTGTTTTTCTGTATTCCAGCACTGGACAATTGGAATTTGAAGATTAAAAAATACTTAAAAAGAACAAAAACTAAAGTACTTAGATCTAAATATGCCTACAAATGAGCATTATTTAAGACAGACAACTACAGACTATTGATGAAATAAATCAATGAAGAACTAAATGTAGAAGTATATCAAGTCCAAGGACTGGAAGATTTAATAATGCTAAGCTTTTAATTCTAAACAAAGTTATTTAGAGAATCAATAAAACCCCAGGTAAAACTCCCAGTTATACTTTATTCAGTATAAAAATACTGATTCTAGAATGAAAGAGAAATATAAAGGTACTAGATTTGCACCACAGCTTTGTCGAAGGAGAAGTTGCATTTACTGAATTCAAGACTTATTTTAATGACAGCAATTAAGTTACTATAATATTGAAATAAGGTAGAAAAAATTGAATGTAACAGGATAGTCTATATGTATGAATGTAGAGGTGTCTTTACTTGCTATTTGACAAAGTTAAGATCATTCAATGGAGAAAGTATAGTTTTCTCAACAAATAGTGTTAGGATAATTGAATATATGAAAAAAACCTCTTTGGTTCATATACTGTTCCTTATAGAAACATTAATTTAAAAAGAACCACAGACCTACATGTAAAACCACAAACTCTGAAGCTTACACAATAAATCAGTGGAGTTAATACTTTTACTCTGGATCAAGGATTTCCTAAACATGACACCAAAAGCATGATTCATCAAATAACAAATTGAGAAGATCAACTTCCAGTACGACTGCCTGGGGAATCTCCCCTGATTCACTCCTCAAAGAAAGTGATGGGAAATAATTAAAAATAAGTCATATAGAGCCCCTGGAAATGGTCCTAAGGGCAAATAGCAGACATAAAACACCTGTTATAAGAACATACGGTAAAAAAGATGAGAGACTTTTAAACTAAAGTGAGAGTTGAAAAGTGGTATTTGAGCCAAGATGGAAAACCTTTCTCTCTCCTCTGGAGATTGCATTTCAATCAAGAACATGGAGTCATGTCCCATCTTCCTTAGCTCTCGGCCAGAGGGATTTCTTCTAGCTGGGTAAGAGGTCAACATTTCTCATTCTGCCCCAGCTGCTAGAAATGAAAACCCAGTAAGAGCAAGTGTGCTTGAGAAATGTGGCTCGCTTTTTTTTTTTTTTTTAAATTGAGACTGACTCACGATAGGGAGGCTCTTGCTTGATGTGGCATGTGGAGCCTTGCTCTGCTTTGTAAGTGACGCAAGTCGAGAGCACCACAGTTTGCTGCCTTCACTTTTACCAAGCAGCCTGCTCCTAGAGCAGGGCCGTCACTCAGAGAGAAGCTCATTGCTTTCCCCACCTCAAGCTCCAGAGCCCGCTCAGATAGTTTGTCTGGGAGAAGAAGTTAGAAGTAACATAGGTCACCCCTAAACTCTCTGAAGGAACTGACTTCATTGGCAACAGAGTGGAGAAGTTCAGACCTAAGGTAGTTGTCAAGAACAGCGGAGGCCGTGATGAAAGGCAACTGAGAGGAGATTCATGAATTTAATGAAGTCCAAATTGTAGAATGGCAATTTGCAGAGAAACTACTGGGCAAAACACAAGCTTGCAGGATCTTTCCTGGGTTCAGAAAACAAAATATCTGCCATGGGCCTTAGCAACCATTCCTTCAAGGGAACCATACTTTGGACTCATTCGTAAAGCCTGTTCAACCCAGGGAATGCTTGAAAACAAGAGCAAGCATTCAGAGTTAGTAGAGTCTCATAACTAGGTGCGCTAAGTGATAGAAAAAAACAAAGTCCTAATAATATTACTGTCAGCCTAGAGTAACTGTGTCATACCCAAAGAAGGAAAAACTTCAGAGGTTTAGCACTGTGGGGTCGGAGGTGGGATGGGGAATAGACCACTAACATAATCCTGTCAGTCTCTCAGAAATAAATAAGCAAATAACAATTACAAGCCCAGAGGAGGGAAGACATGTCTGAATTTGCTACGATACCTAAAATGTCCACTTTCTCACAAAAAAGTATGACATATGCAAAGAGACAGAAAACCACGACCCAAATACCAGAAGGAAGCAGGCAACGGAAATTGCGTGTGAGAGCAACCAGATGTTGTTTTAACAGAAAAAGGCTCCAACGCAACCATTACGTTCACAGAACTAAAAGTAAAGGTAGAGAAATAAAGGCAAGTTTGATGACAATGTCACAACAAATAGAAAAATATCAATAAAGAGATAGATATTATAATGAAGAAGCAAATGGAAATTCCAGAATTGAACTGACTGAAAATTTTAAAATTTTCTAGAAAGGCTCAACAGAAGAAGAGGCAGGAGAAAAGGTGATATAGGTCATGTGATCTGAAGAGACATATAATTTTAAGAAAGTTAATCAGAACTTCCAAGATATGTGGGCCGCCATTAAGCAAACAATATCCACATAATGGGAACACCAGAAAGAAAGGAGAGAAAGCAGAAAATTTTTTTTTAAGAAATGGTGATAGAAAGCTTCCCAAATTTATTGGAAAATTATTTATTGAAAAACCATTTACTGAGTGACAAATTTATTCCTCTTTCTTTCTGCCACGTGAGGTCACACGGAGAAGATAGCCTTCCTATAAATCAGGTAGAGGAATCCAGTCTAACCCAAGAATGACACATTGATCTGGTATTGGTGACCTCCAGAGCTATGAGAAATCAGTGTCTGTTGTTTATGCATCTCTCATCTTTCTTACCATATGTTCTTAAATAGCCTTCGGCTGTACTTTTTTAATTGAGGTGATATCTTACATGGCTCCAGATGTAGAGCTTAATGATTCAGCATTTGAATGTATTACAAAGTTGTCACCTATACAATAAATCTAGTCAACATCTGTCACCAGACATAAAAACAAATTTTTATATTTGATTATTTTTAGGATATTATCAATTTTCAAATATGTAAGACAGAATTGTTCACTATTGTCACCATGCTGGACATTACATCCCTGGGACTTACTTATATTATAGTTGAATGTTTACGCATTTTGATTCTTTTCACCCACGTTTCCCATCCTCCATCCCCACCACTGGAAACCACCAAAATGTTCCTTGTCTCCATGAGGTTGCTTGTTTTTTCTTTGATTCCACATACGTGAGATACTATGATACTGGTTTTTCTCTGACTTATTTCACTTAGCATAATGGTATTTTTGTTACAGCAGCCTGAACTGACTAAGAAAGTCCCCAAATGGAAACAGTGGAAATGCCCACCTAAAGCAATTAACAAACAAATGTATAGTTAAGGATTCTACATAGCAGCAAAATTAATAAACTATGGATATATACAACAACATGACTAAATCTTAAAAGCATATATTATTAAAAGACTAGGCTATACCTATATTTACCTGAATGATTTCATTGATATATATTACACAGGCATGTAGCTCTCACACCTATCATTGAATGAGACATAGGTATGCGCCAACATGACTCCATCTTGGATGGCGCCATTTTAGATCCATGACCATTGACTGCCCTCTTGAAGACATTTAATCAAAACCAGTTCCTGGAACTTTTGACACTCTCATCCCTTACTCCCAAGACATTTTTAGGAGAACAAAGACATCAGGGGCATACCTACAGGATATTTGTGTACATGTTCTTACGTTAATCTTTACTTAGTTCAATGATGAGGTGAACAGATATGTGGTGAGATAAGACCCTTTAGTTTTGAGGGTGGGCTGGATTTAGGTCCACCTGAAGCCCTGACCACCACCTTTGGTAGGGGGGACCTTGTTTTAAGTTACCCTAGTGAATTACTATTAGATCTCATGGATGTGCCTGCTTTGCTCTTTGGACTCAAAGTAACTTCTCAGTTTGAGGGAACTTATTTCTCCCTTTTTGTGTGAACTGGGAAGCAGTTTAAGGAAGTGCTTCCTGGGCTTGACAAGTGGTGGAGATCCTGGGAGGGGTCAGGGAGCAGGAGATTTGGCTGGGACAGTTACACAAGCTTTTGCTTTATAATACTTTGCTGAGCTGAATACTTATATTTGCATTTTTTTCTGGATGTTTATTATAGTTCTCAATAGAGAGGGAAAATTGAGAGAAAAGGGGAGCGATTCAAACAGCTATAGTTCCGTGTCATTTTGCTGTAGTAGGAAGGATGCTCAGGGCAAGTGACCTCCTCTCGACCTCTCTCTCTCACAGGCACGAGCTCAGGCCCTCGTGTCTGGGAAGAGCAGACCCTCAACGAGTCTCCGAAATTCCAAGAAGAATGCGTCTGCTTTGACAGAAGAACTTCGCTTCTGCCTGGAAGATCCGAGGGGCTCCAGCAGCCATGCTGTCGACACCCACGGGACATTCCGAGGAAAAGCCTGGACTGCCCTCGCCTCCCTCGCTTTTCGCTCTGGACTTTGGCAGGACGTGCAGGGCTGCTGGAGAAGCCAGAGGACAGCGCCACAGGGGCATCGGCTTCACTGCTGGTGGAGGCCTGGCTTCTTGTATCTCGGTATCTCCACGACGAGGGACAGGCCCACACCACGTCCAAGTCCCTCCTCTCTGGGACTGAGCTGTGAAACCTGGTCCCCCTGCTTCCAGGTCAAGACCACTGTCCTCTTGAGTCTTCCTCTGCCTGGTCACAGCGCCGGCTATGGAGGGATGCTGGCCTTTCCTTCTCCTTCTCTTGGGGTCTCGGCAGAAGGAAGAGGAAGTAACCCCGATAGGCAGAAAGCACCGGGTCCTCGGGCTCTAATGGCACCGCCCGGGTCAGTCCTGGCCTCGGTGGACCAGTGCTCTTGGCTCTTTTCTCTGGAGCTGCAACACTGTCCCAGAACCTCTGAGGGACTCGGGGAATGTCATCTCAAAGACACACCCCTACTGGGAACTCAGTCAACAAGGCCTCCCCAAGCCTGGGTCTGGCCGCAGCCCTGCCCCGCGGGGTTGTAGAATGGCAGGTGCTGAGCTTCTGGAGGTCCATGCAGTGGACATGGACTCAGCTCACCCCAGCTGCTTCTGCAGCGCTCCTGTCTTCCAGGATCTGCTCTCCACCTTGCAGTCTTCTGTCCCCAGACCACCAGGAGACATAGCCCCACCCATTCCCTTTTTATGAGGACAAAGAAACACTCTATTTTTATTGACTAATCCGCCCTCCGGCCGGGAGTTTTAGGCTGGCACCTTGGGCTGTATGTCTGCTCCCAGCGTGTACCAGACCGCCAGGCCGCCAGGGTGCGGCCCCTGACATTCCTTCCTTTTTTTCTGGTCTTTGCCTGGGTCTTGAACCCTGGTCCTTGGACTTTACATGGATTACACCTTAGCCAGGTAGGCGAGCCATCGTTTTTCACTTGAGCACCTAATATCTGCAGAGAAGTTTCCCTTAGCACTGAGGGAGGGAGATGGAGCGAGGACCGACAGGCCTATCCAGAAGTGACCATCTTGCAGAGGACAGAAGGCCTCACCCACGTGACCATCAGTATATGGTTTTTCAGCTCCCTGACGGTGATGCAGCCTGTGGCACTGTGTCCCGGGCTCAGCACTCTGCATCCGTCACCCTGTCTCAGACGGCAGCTCCGTGACCCCCATGCCACAGATGAAGGAGGTGTAAACAGCGTGTGGACGTGCTGGGACTCACAGCGCTGTGCGTGAGCCACCATCGTAGCAAAAGTCGGGCCAGCGGCGGTAAGGGAGAGGAGGAGGTGGGCACAGGGGAGGCGGTGCCCGGCGAGCTCTGTGTAGGACAAGGGTACAGGGCAGGGGTCCGGGCAGAGGTCAAACCGAGCCAGTGAAGGGAGGCCTGAATCAGGGTGCTTGCCACCCATGGAGCCTGGACCCGGGGGGCAGGACAGGCTCACACTGGGTCCTATGGTCCAGTCATCACAGACGCAGGGACCCAGCAGGGAGGCTGGGTTAGGAGAAGTGCTCACAGCTACCCTGTTTCCCCAAGGGCGCACCTGCGGGGGCTGGAAGCTGGTTATGACCAGAAATCTAAAGCAGCTTTGTCAGTGAGTCGGATGCTCCCTTCTCGTCAGCCCCAAAGACTGGGCAGCTGCCCAGCCCTCCAGCATTTGCTGTCCTGCCTGGTTCCAACCCAAAGGCCACGGATCCGCAGCCTGCTGGCGTCTTCCTGCGGGCCGGCGGACATCCTCTTTGTTGTGTCTTGACAGCAGACACGATGGGAACTGGTGTTGGAGAGAGTGTGTGTGTGTGTGTATGTGTGTGTGTGGCGAGGGGTGATGGGAGCCAAGTGGTTGTAACTGGACAAAGTCACCTCTGAAATCTTGTTCAAAACCGCAGGCAGGGCAGGCTGGTCGGAAAGTATTGCTTTTCCTCGGAGACATCGCAGCTCTGCCTTTTGACTGCCTTCCTTCCTGTCTGCACTGGGGGTAGGGCGGGCTGGGGGTGTCTTGAAGTCCTGTTCCGTCTCTGCCTATTTCAGTTCCCTGGGGAGTTGCAGGCTGGAGGCCAAGGCCAGTCTCAGGGGCCTCGGTCACTGCTAAAGATGTTGGGGACAATTTGGTTTCTCTGTGTGTGAAACGCCTCTGGTTTTGAGAATGGAAAGAAGAGGTGACCCTGGGCCACACGTCGGGCCCCTCACTGGTGCTGTCACACTTCCTCACCACAGGCTTGAGAAGCCCCTGCAACAGAAGTGTGGGGAAGCTGGGGACGTGCTAAGGAGTCAAGATTTTCTGCTTCCCAAGTTCACATTCTTACCGAGCACCCCAGGTCATGCTGGTCGCCCCCCAGTGCCTGGGGCAGGCTAGGGACAGTCTCCACCGCTGGACCTTCAGAATTGGCTCTGAAGACGCCAGTCACTTGTTTTCTCAGAAGCCTTTTTAGGGACATTCAGCTTGTTAGTTTTCCTTTCTCTTTCAGTATGTAGATTACTAGAGTGTTTCTCCACCTTCTTTGCTCGTGACTCACAGTAAATTCACACATACACACGTGTGTAAGTGCATGTGCCTGTAACAGTTTTCATAAAACCACCTTCCTATCTCAGCACATTCATCCCACCTGGGAGCCCCGTCTCTGTATGCACGTGTGCACGCAGGTACAGACGCGTACGCACAGAGATGGAGATTACAACACACACTTTCTTTTGAAGGAAAGGAAAGCAGGCAGGCAGGCAGGCAGGAGGAGAGGAGGAAGAAGCACTCCATTTATGCTATTTAGTTGTTCATCTTGGTTGTTTACACACACCCCCACCAGCTCTCCCCCCTGCCCCGCCCTGACCTTGGGTGGAGCCAGGGGTCTTCAGTGCTAAGCCACCAGGGCGCAGCATGCGTACAATTTTTACATAACAGCACTTGCACTAAGGGTGACTTCTGAGCACACACTGAAGTTTGGTCCAGACAGAAAAGGAAGGAATTGGGGTGGGGGGGCCCACAGACCCTGCATTCCATCCACTGCTGCCCCACCCCATCAAGCTCGTGGGCATCAGCCCCCGCAAGGGAGGAAGGTTGGCCTCCACCCGGTGAGCCACGCCTGTGAGCGCTACCCTGGGATTCGGCTTTCTTAGAGGCTAGCATGCTCTGGGGTCCCAGGTTAGAGGAGCCCGCGGTCATCTTTCCAAGAACGGGAGTCCACGAGGCAGCCTGTGCACCCTCTGCGCCACCCCCACCCTCAGTTTCTTCTAATGTGGGTGTGATGTCGACAACTTATGTACACCCAGCGCCCTCCTTTTGCAGCTCCGAGGTGCGGTGGGCGGGGGGGGGTGCGTTTGCCAGGACAACTCGTGTGGCGGGAGGCGTGCTGGGCAAAGGTGCTTCAGCCCAGTGTATGCAGGGACTTCAGGCTGGTGGCCCCTGCCAGCTCCAGCCCCAGGCTCAGGCCCCTATGTGGGCACAGCTGGTGGGAGGAGCGAGGACCTGCGCAGTACCAACTCATCATCCTGGCGCTGTCCTAGCAGTGGGGACCTAGCAAGCTGGGTTCAGGGCTACTTTCTGCTCCATGTGGCCCTGGGCACTTTACTCCATGTCTGGTGACAGTGTGACCCATCTGGGTACTTCTGGTTGTGAGGGAAGCAGGCACCCAGCTGCCACCAGCTGGAGGTCAGGCTCACCCAGGTTGCAGAGACTCTGCTGTGTCAGCCCAGCTACAGGCCTCAAGGGTGGGAATGTGACCCCTGGCGGGACTCCACGTGGCGGGCACAGTGCAGGCTGCCCTGGTCAGTTCAGCCAGCCCTGTGGGTTACCAGGCCTGGTTTCCAGGTCATCTGTGGCCTGTTTTCCCTGGGCTATTACAGAGTGTGGCAAGAGTGACAAATGTCATCTTTCCATGGAAAGATGGTCACTGGACAAGGTTAGCAGCACACTCCAGTAGTTTAGTGCCCAAGGCCTCTGGGAAGGCTCACAAGTCATTGCCCAGCACACCGGGCAGTGGAGAGGATGTGCGAGTCTGACCCAAGGGGAGGGACTTCACAGGTGACCAGGATGGGGACTGCTGTGGGTTCCCTAGGGGCCTCTCCTCCATCTTGATCCCTGCAGTTTCCCAGTGGGGTGCTGCCCATCAAAGGTCTGCTTCACAGTCTGAGTGTCTGTGGACTGGGGAGCAGGCAAGGAAACAGGGCCAATCGGAGGCAAGTCCTGGGAGCCCCTTCCCACCCCAGTCCAGCCTATTTCTCTCCTCCTGGTATTGCTGGGGTTAGCGATGAAAAGCAGAGGCAGCCCAGTTATTTTAGGGTTCCAAGTCAATATTTTGGAGTAGAAGCAAATCCCAAATGTTGCACGTGAGTACCGTATTTTATCAGGCAACCTGGCCTCCCGGATCCTGGGCTCAAGGTTGAGCTGTGAACCTGGGGTTGGGGGCTGAGACTGAGAGCATGGCCAGCCAGGACAGGTCCCGGCCACAGAGCCCTGTGCAGAGAGCAAAGTGGAAGGACAAGTTAGTGGGAGGAGGGGCAGCCTGCAGTTCTGGAAGGCCTGAAAGCAGAGAGGAAGCTGGCTTTGCCCCAGCGGCCGACGGCCCTCGTGTGACTGGGCTGGGATTCCGCGCGGCTGTCTGGGAAATCCCCACCCAAGCCCGCCGGAGAGGGTCTCTCTTCCCCAAAGGCTTCCCTCAGTGGTCAGACTCCTGCCCAAGCAGAGAAGGGGCAGGAAGACCTCAGTCCTTTGGTGATGGTCCCCCTGGCACCGACCCCATCTGGCCCTCTCCTTCCAGGCCCTTGACAGGTGGCTCTGCTGGTCCCTCATCATTGGTGGGGCATTTGACTGGCAGTCCACTGTGTGTGAAGGGCCCTCTCACATCCAGAGGGAGGTCTTACTTGTCACCCTGATTCTTGGGCCTTCTCTCTCTGGGTTTCTTAGTAGAGGCCCAGGCAGGAGGCCTGCCCAGGGACAACCTCTTTCCCCAGTGCTGCCCACATCCCCAGTGTGAGAAATAAACCTCAGACAGGACACCAGCTTTGTTGAGTTTCAGCTGCCGCGCAGCACGTGCGCTCCTGTCCTGACAAATATCCCTGGGCAGCCTCTGCTAGTCTGAGGTCCTGCTTTGCTCCACTTCAGTCTCTTGGGATCTAGACCCTTCCTTCCTGGGCTGCAGAAGACGGTGCTAATTTGAGCTAAGTTCTCAATGCTGCCGCTGTCTTGTTCCCTGGTGGCACTGGCCTGCCAGTGCCTTGGGGAACTTACATTCCGGGGTGGGGGGGACTTTTCTCCGCATTCACACCCCACTGCGGCCTGTGGCTGAAAGCTGCATTTGCTGCTTTGCTTCATCTTGGAATCACTTGTGTGCTAGCCGGCCTCCCGCGGTGAGGGTAGGCTAGGGCCTGGAGTCCAGCCTGGCCCCCCACGGGGTACGCTGCGACTTTCAGACTTTCATCTGCGCATCCACCCCGCTTGAGCGGAATGTGGGTGCTTTAAGCCCCTGGGCGAGTCACGCAGGACTCAGCACCTCCTCTTGCCCCGCCCCCCACGACTTGGAGGTGGGGAACCCAGAACGCCTGTTCTGTGTACCCGTCCCCCCCAGGAACCCCGCTCGTGGCCTCTCCCTCACCAGATGTGGTCAGCCAGCCGGCCCTGGGAGGCGGTGGCCCGCGCTGACCCGCTGGCCCTTCGCGGTCTGGGGAGCCAACCGGTAAGCGCCCGCCGCGAGGCGACCGGAAAGCGTGAGTCTGCGAGCTGCGTGCGAGGTCAAGGTGACCAGCCAGAGAGGCGGCGCCTGGGCGCACTGGGACGCCCGCGCCCCGCCGGCCGGTCGCACGGAGTTCTCGGCCAGTGTCCAGCGCCACGCGGTTCAAGGCACGCCTCCCGCAGGGTCGTCTGGTAACGTGGGAGCTGGCTAGACACCGGTTTGCAAAGAATGACTTCAAAAAAGAAAAAAAAAGTGCATGAATGAAAGTGAGCAAAGATTTTAGGGGATGTGAAACAGAAAGACCGTGGTTTCTTTCAATGACGCTAGAGTCAGGGAATCGAATTCAGGCATCTTCCCACTTGCAGACAACTTAATGCGCTGGGAGAGGGCCGGTGAGGACCGCCCGAGTGCCTGCCTGCAGCTTGAGACCGACTGTCTGCAGCAGCTTGAGACCTGCTGCGTGCAAGACACTTTGTCAATCACTTCGCATACATTGTCTTTATCCTGACAACGGCCCGCGGTGTGTATTACTATCCCAACCAAATCTATTTTGTTGAAGTGTAACATGATCAGTCTGAGTCTCACATCCTTCTGCAGCAGGAGGACTAGATTTGCACCTGTTCAATTCCAAATTCTTAATACACCTGCTCATTCTTAATGCACTTTCCGCAGTCACTAAGCCTGGGTCGCAAATCATCCCCCAAATTTAGCGGCTTAACAAAAACACACAAAAAAAACCACACAAAAAAACTGCATTTTGCCCCAGGGACTCAGCAGGGGGCGCTGTTTCAAAGACTCCAATGCACCGCGGGAGACTTTTCCTCCAGGGCTGAAATCTTTCCCTGCCGGGGACACCTGGCTTGCGGGTAAGAGTAGGGCAGGGTAACCTGGCTTCAGAGACTGCAGACCACTCTATGTGGTCCAGACGTGTCCCCTAACACTGGAGGGGACAGGGACCAGGAGGCTGAGCTCCACCAGTGCCCCAGGCCAAGCGCCCCACTATGACTAAATGGTGAAATTGTGAAAATGAAGTAGGCCAATTTAGGGAACATGTTGGTAGCAGGAGTCGCCACCCGAGGCTCAAAGGGGTCCTTGTGCTCTCTCCCATGGGGACTGGTGTTTAGTTCTGCTGCACTCTCAGCCTCAAAAAAGGGCCTGGCTCCCAGCAGAGGGAGGAAGAAAGGCAGTACCCAGAAGCTCCATGGGGTGTCTGCAGCTACTTTTTTTCTTTTATAATTCTTTTATTTTAACTTTCCTTTTCTTTTCTTTTTTTAAGGAAAGGTGCAGACAAGAATGAAGGTGAGTAGGCAGACAGGCAGGAAGAGACAGGAGGAAGCAGCCCTTTATTTTTATTTAATTGTTCATCTAGGTTGTGTCAATTACCCTCTCTACCCCTGCCCACCCACCCACTGTGGCCCCAGGAAGAGACTCCGGGTCCTTGGGATGTATTGGACTGTGCTTGGCTGGAGGTGGCGGATCTAACCACTGCTCCACCAGGGTGCTCCTATTCATTTTAGTTTTTAGCTTACGTATACATCTTTGAAAATACTGTCTTCAGTCTGATTTCTCCCTTTTTTTTTTTTTTCCAATTTGTGTAGCCTACTCATTTATATTCATTCCCCCTTTTTTTTCAGGAAAGGTACAGGCAGGAAGAGAGAGGAGGAAGAATCACTTTATTTATTTTTTACTTAGTCGTTCACATTGGTTGTTCCCCCCAGTCCGGGTCTTGAACCCAGGACCTTGGGATGTATGTGGCACTGCTTCTGGGGTGTACTTGGCCATTAGGCCACGAGGGCCCACCCAATATATTCATTCCTTCTTGCTTAGCTACAGGTCAAGCTATGATGTCTCCTAAGTTTTGTGTGCAGTTTCCTCATCCTTTCTTTCTGTTTCTTCTGTGACTTGACATTTATTTAGGAGAATGTTTCTAACTTTCAAGTGGTTTGATTTTTTAAATGTAAGTATGATTTGCACAGTTTTTGAAAAATTTAAAAATTATAACTTTATTGCCTTGAGATTTTAGAACTCAACACTTTCTCTTTTTTTTTTTTTTTAATCTTACTGAGATTTTCTTTGAGGCCCAAACCAAGATTAATGTTTGTAAATATTTTGAATGCTGGGAAGGAAAGCCGTCTGTTTTTCTATAAAACTCACTGTAGATCTGGCTCATAGGCCTATAGCCCATGACCATTAAGTAACACACACATCCTTCTTAGACTCAAATTATATGCAAATCACGAAGGCAGGATGACCCCCTCCTACTCCATTGCCAAGAATACAGACCTGCTCATAATGTGACTGTCTCCTGGTCATGGCAGAAAGACTGATGGGCACATGCTTTGTCACCTGGACCAAGTAGAACAACCCTTGTGCCTTCCTCTGGCCTCTGAGGCTTTCTCCTCAGAGGTTTGGTGACCTCTGGCTATCACGCCATGACCCAGACATTTTCCAGATTGCTCAAGAAAACTTTGTGTCTGAAATCAGCCCTGAGCGCCTTCCTTGCTGGTCCAGAGAAACTGGCACAGGTGGAAGTCAGAGCTGACCTCGTGCTATGAAGAGGCCACATGAGAATGCGCCTCGCACCCCGTGTGCGAGCTCCAGGGGAGACGCCTCTCTGCGTCCTCCCTGTTCCTGCAGCGGTAACATTTACTCACCAGGAGCCTGCCTCTCTGAGCTCCGGATGCTCCCGGGGCCAGGGGCCAGAACGCCCTCTCCGTGACACAGAGGCAAACCAGACCACTTCCCCGGGGCCCTTGTGAGAAAACCCACCCAGGACTGTCAGGTGGGCGCCCACGCAGAGCCTCTGTCTGACTGCTCCTGGGTTCGAATCCTCGACTTGATTACCTAATAAACTATTAAATTTCATAGTTTCTGCAGTCTTTTGAGTCCAATTGTTTATTCCTGAGCTCCAGTCCACACTCTCAATTCCAGGAATTCAATCAAACTCACTCCAGGGGACTGAGACGAGGCATTTACCATTTACCCTTTACCCCCGCTCCCATCCTGCTCCAGTCTGAAAGATTCCTGGTCCCCAAAATTGACATCGAAACAAAACGAAAAATGCACTCATGACAATTGATGTCTCTGAGTGCATGTCTACAGGACTGGGAGGGGCGCTGAGGCTCTGACTTCACCAGAAAAGTTAAACCAACAGTATTGGTGATATCAGTCAAGGCCTCCATATCCGTTAGTTGTCAATACACAGCCTCTATCAAAGGGTGAGAGAGCTGGTAAAACTTCCGCTGCAAAAGCATTTTGCTTAATGTCTCCTTGTGTTTCAAAAACTTTTTGTTTCATGCACTTTAACACAATAACAGGTCAAATGGATAGTTGTTAAGCTTTGTTTTCTTGGGCTTGAGGGCATGCACAGGAATGCACTTTGACTCAGGTTTGCATTGTTACATAGTTACCCAAAGCATTAGAGCCACCTGGTCTCCTAGCCTTTCTTGTTTCATCTCATTAACACCACTGGCACTCCCATTAGGAGTATTTGGTGTACTTGATGGTATCCCACCCTTCTCTGAGGCTTGCTAATTTTTATCTTTTTTGTTTCCCTCTGTTCTTCAGCTTGCCTACTCTCTATTGTTTATTTTCTAATTAATTAAAATTCTTTCTTCTGTCAGTTCAAATCTACTTTGAGCCCCTCTGGGGAAATTTTTATTCCATTATTGTTCTTTCTCCAGCATTTCCATTTGCTTTTTGAAAAATAATTTCTGTCTGTTGATAGTCTCTATTTGATGCCACATTGCTATGATCATTTGTTTACTCACAGTTTCCTTTATTCTTGAATATATTAAAATGGCTACTTGGCATTAGCTGTCAAGTCTGACGTCTGGTCACTCTCATAGGCAGATTCTATTGTTTTTTTAAATTTGTGGGTTATGCCTTTCTGTTTCATGATTATTTGTGTTGGATTATTTTAAATAATATATTGAATATATTGTAGCAACTGTCGGTACTGGTCTCCAGCCTCCCCAGAAGGCTTCTTTATTTGCTTAGTGAATGGTTGGGTTATTTTTTGTGAAATCTAACCCTACCTCTCCTACAGTGTTAAGTCTGTTGGTAGAAGGAGAAGGAACCCACACTTGGGTAGATCCAAGATTACTCTTTGATGACTATGATTTTCTTTCTTTTTTTTAAAGGAAAGGTGCAGGCAGGAATGAAAGAGAATAGGAAGACAACAGTCAGGAAGAGAGAAGGAGGAAGCACTATAGTTGTTCACACTGGCTGTTCCCCTCGGCCCTGGGTTTTGAAGCCTGGACCTTGGGATACACGTGGGACTGCTCCCAGGTGTGATAGACCACTAGGCCGGTAGGGTGATCCCTGACTGTAGTTTTGACAGGACTCTATTTGATGGCCTTGTTCCCAGACATTAAGCTCCAGCCGATTGCTTGCTGCCTTGCTCTCTGTAATATTTTCTGGTCTAAATTTTCCTGCAGGCTAATCCAATCAAATGTCGAGTCCTTTGAAGGAGTGATTGTGGAGGTCATTACTTTAGATTTGTTCTGACACCAAGTGGGCTTGTCCTAACGTCTCTCTGTCAGGTCCCGGCTCTCCACACCTTCCACCAAGTCTCTGAGCCCTGGCTATTTTTCTGGGTGGGGACAATGATGTATCTGTTTCTACTTTGGGAGGATGAGGGCAGGCCACTTTTCTTAGTTTTCCTGGGGTAGAACCACCTCCTTACATGCTGGGGTAAGGTCATCTGGAAACCCTATATTTTCATCAGCACTGTGTCTAAAACAAATGCTTGCCCATGAGTAGTGGTCGGGGCAGAAGGGACCCTGTGCCTCTTAACCACACTCACCTAGAACTTAAGCCTCAGTCAGCTGGAAGCAGAATAAGAAGTACTGACCTGCCTTTCCTGAGAAGATGCTGTAGCTCTCTAGCTGGGAGCCCTGGGGAAAAGGAGCACATGGCCATAGCTGCACTCATCTGGAATCGAGTTTCATCTTGCTGATTTGGAAGATGGAAGGGAGGAGCATGTTTTGGTTCAAATACTACAAAGTCTTACTGTTCTTACCAAATAATAGTCAATTTTCTTGAACACATGTTGTTTTCCTTTGCTGTATATAGTCTCAGGACCATTGCAAGACATGCTAAGTATTTTGTTTGTTTGTTTTTTTTCAATGATTTTCAACAGTTTTACTGTGGAGCAGTTTCAGAGGACCCCTCATGCTATCATTCTGGATGTCCTTATTTCTTTTCTATTTATTTTTGTCTGTTTTGCTCTTTTACCCAGGTCCTTAGTCTTTGCATGGTCTGCATGCCAGCGTCTCAGCCACCCAAACCATAAGGCATACACCCACTTCTTTTCTAATGTAAGCATTTAGTGCTGTGCCTGTCCCTCTCTACACTGCTTTATCTGCAGCCCACTTATTGAGATATGTTGTGTTTCCATTTTTATATTTGTCAGAATCCTCCAGAGAAACATAACCAATAGGATATATGAATATATTTCAGATCAAGCATTTAGGCAGCAAACCAGTCCAACCTCCATCCATCTTTTTGTGTTATTCTGACACTCACCAGGTTGGAGAATGCCCCCAATATTGGGGAGGGGTATCTGCTTTATTCATTCCCTCATTCAAATGCTAATCTCTTCCAGAGATACCCTCACTGATGTACCCAGAAATAATGTTCAACCAGATATAGTCATGTATCACTTAATGATGTGTGGGTTAATGACGGGCTATAGATATGATGGTGGTCCCAATATATACAAACAGATTTATGCAGTTACACTCTATGATATTCTCACAATGACAAAATTGCTTCACAACACATTCCCCAGAGCTTGTTCCTGTCGTTAAGTGACAAATGACTGTATGTGAGTATCCCGTAGCTCAGTTAAGGTGAAACATGACATTAACTACCAGAATCTCATTCATTTATATATATTTAAATTTTTCCTTTGAGACTTCCTCTGTGATTCACGTTTTATTTGGAAGCACATTTGATGTTTAGTGCTGTGTTTCCCTCTGGTAGTTTTGGTATCGATTCCTAACTTGACCGCATCATAGTCAGAGAGCATATTGTATACTTGTCTTCATTTTTTTATATTCAAGAAAAAAATACAGGCAGGAATAAAGGACAGTAGGCAGGCAGACAAGGAGGAGGAAGACAGAAGAGGAAGAAGCACTTCATTTATTTTTATTTAGTTGTTCATTTTGGTTGTTTCCCCTGGGACGTGAACCTGGGTCCTCGGGACGTATGTGGCCTGTGCTCTCAGCCACAGGAGGTGGTGAACCAAACCACTACTCTACCAAGGCGTGCCAATTGTATTAAAATAATTTTAAAGCCTATTGTTATCTGAACAATTCCCTCACACCTCGAATGTACAGCAGAGACTCACATTCTGTAGGAAGAAGTTTCAGGTTTATAGGGTGGAAAGTAAGTTTTAAAAGTTCATTGTGCTGTCTCTAAGCAGTCACTGGGTGGATGCAGACAGAATCCTGGGGGAGGGGGCGTGGACCATGCGTCTGGTTCTGCATGGGGGGCCTGATCCCATCAGTCTCAGATGAGGCATCCTGAGGACACAGCAGCCTGCAGGCAGCAGCCGTCTTGGGGTATGAGGGGCCTGGACACCAATTTTCTGCTCTTTCAAACCACATCAGAATTTATCCCCTTTAAACCTCCTTTTCATGTCCTGCTATTAGACATGTTTCAATCTGTTCACAAGTTTATCAAAACACCTGTCTGGAAAATCAGTGAGTCTGAGAGGACAGTGTGAGTTCTGAGCTCGGTTTTTGCTAGATAATCCATTTCACTTCACTACGTGCAAGTCATTTTCATGAGCCACTTGGGAATTTCCTGTTTACATACCAGGGTTCTGGACAAATTCGACTTCTCTGCAGCTCCTGGCTGACAGCAGCCTTGGTCCGAGAGGCTGTCGGGACTGGAGCGAAGAGCAGCTCTCTCTGAACCTGCCCCGCCCCGCTCACTGCCAGCTCTGCATTTGGAGGTGCCAGACACCCCAAGACCAAAGGAAAACCCCTCAGAGACCTCCTAAGAAGAGAGGGCTGCTGTCAGGACCTCTGCCTGCAACTGGAGACACACACCTGGCTTGTTTTACCTTCACGGCTTCCCATGGGATAGATGCGGGGGGCCCCTATGACCCACGTGTGTGCACACGGAGACCCACCGACAGGCATCCAGACAACTTCCCAGATGCAGACACACACACGCAGGCACTCGTAGACACGTGCAGACCAGAATGAACACAGACACAGACGTGCACATACAGGCACACACAGACACACAAAGACACATTCAGACAGATGCACACAGATACTCACACATACACAGAGACAGATGTAGATGACACAGATGCTCAGTTACACACACACATACAGATGCACATGGATAGTCACAGATGCGCAAATAGCCAGGCGCTCAGACAGCCATGTACACAGTATCACACCTACAATATCACAGGCACACACAGTATCACAGGTACACGCAGTATCACACAGTATCACAAGCACATCTGGCTTTGCCACCAGAGTCCCTCTTTGGGGCTGCTGTGACTGTCACTTCCTCCCGTGTCCAGGTGGCCTGGGTCCATGTACCCACCGTCCCTTCTGCCCCTGGCCTGGCCACATCCCCGCCACCCTGTCTGAGCTCCTCCGGCCATGGCTGCTCGGTGAGCACTGGCTCAGCTCCAGAAAGGAGGAGCAGGCCGGCGGGGAGCAGGACCATAAGCACCTAAGCACCTGCAAGGGTGGTTGGGGAGGAGGGAAACTCTCTCTCTATCCATTTCTTGTTTTATTTGTTTTTAAAGGAAAGGTGTAGGCAGGAAGAGAGAGGAAGAAACACTTTATTTTTCTTCAGTTGTTCATCTTGGTTGTTTTTCCTGCCCCTGCCTTTCCCAGCCCCAGGATGCAAACCCTGATCCTTGGGAGGCATGGGCTACACTCAGCCAGAGGCAGCAGACCTAACGCTACTCCACCAGGGTGCACCTCTCTGGCTTTTTATAAGGGGGTCAATCCCATGATCTAATCTCATTCCAAAGGCCCACCTCCTCACACCATTACATGCTGGGTAAGATTCAGCATCAGTCAGAAGGGAACACAGATACTCAGCCCACAGCAAACTAGAAAGATAAAGAGCATTGTAACTACCAACTAAAGCTTTCAGATGGGGACCCCCACTGAGGAGTCCAGATCGCCCGCCGGCAGCTTCTGCCCAGGATCCTGTGCCCTCTCCTCACCACTGACCTTCGCTCACTTCTGCTTTTCAGTGTTGGGGGTCTGATGTGCTCAGCACACCCAGGCATTGGGGGCCCAGTGGCTTTTCCTTGGGGTTCTCCAAATCACAACACCCAGGCACGAATTAACCATGAACATGAACCAAGTGAAAGGGGAAGTCGGTAGGTGGATAGGTGACTTCAAAAATATTGCAATGGCTTTGTCCTTCTGACCTGTCTCACTTTGCATAGTTTCCTCTGGGTCCATCCCTGTTGCTGCAAACAGTAGGATTTCAGCTTTGTTAATAGCTGAGGAGTAGTTCATTTTATATCTATACCACCTCTTTTCCAGCCATCTGTGGGGTGTAGATACCAACCTAAACTAATGAACAAAGTCAAACAATAGACTACTAGTCAAAAAAATCAAATCAATCGTCGCAGGAAGAGAAGGGGGGTGGGCGGGATTTAACTGTGTTGTAAAGGAGTAGTGGCGACATCGTATTGTATCCGTATGCGGATGCACAGTGAGTTAGGTTCCTTTCACCCACCTGAAGAAGGAAACAAAGTTTCAAAGAGAATTTAAGATGTATTAAGATATGTGCGGTGGATCATGTTCAAAGTGAAAAATGGCAATTTTCTTTAACAAGAGCAAGTTCTGTTGTGCTCCCAGGGAGGGGAAGTTGGAGATCTGGATAGTTTCGGTGAAAGGGTGCTGGTGACCATCGATTATTCCAGCGTTGTTGGTGTCTACATTCTGGATGATGGTGTCAGCAGGGCAGCTGCAAGAGGATTGTTTTCTTAACGGTGAAAAGCAGTAATCTATTGACAGGCTGGTATTTCTGCGAGGTCTTAGACTCCTGCCAGGTCTTAGACAGTGGTGCATACCTTAAACCTACATGATGTTTTCATGCAACATTCTTTCAATAAAATCAATTTAAAAATATTCACGTGGGTCCTAACCCTGAGGCCATCAAGAGCACCATGAAGGCGTTTTTCCTCCAAGGCTGGTGATTATGTACTTCATCTCTTTGGTGAGGGCACTCTCATGGTGGCAGCCATAAGCCACCTCGGGAAGGTTTTTGTGAAACAGTGATATCGAAAAATAAAACTAATGGAGCCATTTTTCTTTAAGTTGTTTTTGAAGTCTATGTGTTTTGCATTATTTTTCAGTTGTATTTTTCAGCAGGGCAATGCATGGGTTGGCAGTTTCTAAAAATTGCTTTTTGGAGCCAGCGTGGCTGGCGCTTAGTTGATAACAAAAAATGTGTTCAGCTTGACCGTCTGATTTAATTGCTCTTGGATGCTGCACTGTTGGTTATGGCTTTCAGATCAGAGATCACAAACTGCAGCAAAAGCAAGAACTAAGATTTTAGCTGGTCCAAATGTTCAATGAGAACGAAGCTGTTCGTTTGCTACAGATAATTTATGGAGGCCTTATCCTTCTTGTGTAAAAGGGACAAAGTACAGAAAAGCCTGTGGTAGATTGCCGGCACTCCTGACTCCTACGGGCAGGCGGGACAGGTCAATGACTTCATGGTCCCACAAAAACCTCAGCCCCAGCGCGGCGCCCCGACCACCAGGGGGCAGCACTTGGCTGGCCTCAGCTCCACCGCCAGCCACACCGTCAGCTCCCGGCATATCCTCGCTGTACCCCGGAAAGCAAAAAGGAAATCCCCACATGGTCCGGAATGGGATTGTGAAGAGAAGAATTGATCCTGACCACTGTAGAAATTTACAAGGATTAACTAATAGATTTAGAATTAATACCAAATACCATGGAAACAGCATTTCAGAGGTGGGTATAATTCACACTTCTTGGGACCCTTGCATTCCCTTTTTACTGCATGTGTGGAAAGCAAATGGAAGTATAGAGAAGCAGGCGTGCCCTGGTGGAGCTGCAGTTAGGCCTGCCGCCTCTGGCCGAGCACAGTCCACATACATTCCAAGTTCTGCTCCAGGGTTGCGGGAATGAACAAGATGAACAAATAAACAAATAAATAAAAACTCTTCTTCCTCTCCTCTCTTTTCCTGCCTGCCTGTTTACTCACCTTCATTCCTGCCTGTACTTCCACTTAAAAAAAAAAAGTGTGTGTGTGTGTGTGTGTGTGTGTGTGTGTGTGTGTATGATAGAAGTTAAAAGCCTCCCAAGAGCGAATTTAAGAAAAAAAAATTACTCTGCCTTCTTTTATTTGTTTACTTTTTTAAACAACTTAAATGCAGCTTCAAGGACCCAAACAAAAGTCCTGCAGAAGCAGTAGACTTTGCCCCCGCTTTTGCTTATTACCGTTTTATTAATTTACACCACTGTGTAAGTTTCAGGGGACTAGAGTCACACCACACTCATCACCAGAGTTCCAGTGCCTGAAGCTCCTCCAGTGAAGTCTCTTCCTTCGGTAGTTCCTTCCTCTTCCCCCTCCTCCCCTGTGGTAACCAATTTCGGTGCTGGAATCTAAGAGCTGTTTATTTTTTTAAGGAAAAGTGCAGGTAGAAATGAGGGTGAGTAGGCAGGCAGGCAAGAAGATAAATATTTCTATTGAGTTGCTCACAAAGGCTATTTCCCCCTGGACCTGGGACTTGAACCCAGGGTTTTGTGACCTGCAGTCCTTTGGAGGCGATTGACCTAATCGTTGCATCAATTTGCTTTCCCACCCACAGTGGAGTAGGGGTCCCTTGCTCCCCACACCCTTCCCAGCACTTGTCATTTCCAGTCTCTTTGAAAGAGGCCATTCTCACAGGTGTGAGGGGCGATCTCATTGTGTCACTGTGCTTTAAAAAAAAAGTATTTTATTGCAGTAGCTTTGTTTCACACATTAAAATAAAGTCATATAGGTAGGTCCCCCATATGTGCAGGTTCCCCATTCCTCAGATACATGCCAACATACCCTGCCCTCACCACATCACCAAGAGTTCTTCACCACGGTCCAGTGCTCCCCGACTCAGTCCTATTGTGATTTTGGTTTGCATTTCCCTGATGATGAAGGATGCTGAATACTTATGCCTTTTGACCATCTGTAGTAAAATCTTTTTAATAAATAGATAGGCCGCCAGCCACACATTCTAACACACCCCCGATGCCATTTCGTTGACGCAGGGACTTACCGTGCCCAGAATGTCTGGTCTCCTCTGGGTCTGTCATGGCACAAAGCTGACATGGTGTCTACTCAGGGGTCAAGGGGTCAAGCTCATCACAGAAGAAAAGGGTCCTGGGAGGAGAAGGGAGAAAGAACAAGACTCCAGAGACAGATCTCAACCGCAGGTGACAGATGATGGGGCTCCTCAGGGCGCCAGGCTCCTCCCCTAACTTTGCTTGGTGAAGGTAATCCTTTTGGGTCCGGTACCAAGTTTTCTCCTTTGTGACTTCAAAAGCTTTTGGCATTTAGCAGCTGGTCCGGCTGTGTCTCTATCCTGCTGAGCCCAAAGCCAGGTCGTGCTCTCACACCTGCCCTTTCCTGGAGGTCACAGTGCAGCCTTCAGCCCTCAGATCACTGATGGTCACCAGGTATCGCTCAAAAGAACAGGAGTGCCCAACGGTCGGCAGACAGGAGACATTTTCACCCTTTGTTTGAGCTTGTCCCCTGCCAGCTGCCCACTGAGATGCGTGTTTGCAGTTTTCCACAGTCTCCGCTTCCCAGGCCCCACCTTGTCCACCGCACAGCATGGCAGTCAAGGGCTGAGAACTTTCTAGAAGCAGTTACACGGTTCACACATTCCCTGCCCTCTTCCTGCAGCCAGCTCATCCCAGCCACTGCGATGCTGGCTTTGAGATCTGCAAGTTCAAATATTCAGACCCTGGTGTGCCCTGGTGGAGCAGCCGTTCGCTCAGACACCTTCGGGCGTGGGTTCAGCCCACAAACATCCCAAGGGCCTGGTTTCATGTCCCGGCACTGGGAGAACAACCGGGATCAACAAGTAAATAAAGTGCTTTCCTTCCTCTCCCTGCCTGCCTGCCTCTGCTCACCTGCATTCCTCCCTGGACTTGCCTTTAAAAAAATTCAGACCCCAAATCTGAACCTCATGATGTCGGGACTCTGCCAGGGTGGACGGGGCCCTGGGGAGTCAGGACTGTCCCCACCTGTCTGCCCAGGTGCCGTAGCTGCCACTCCCAGTATCCTTCTAATACCCTGTCCTGCCAGAATGGGCGTGCGTGCCAGCCTGTGGGCGAGAGAACAGACAGTGTCCGGCATGCCGG
>RJWH01006179.1:0-59683 GCA_004363575.1 Solenodon paradoxus
AGGAGGAGGAGGAGGAGGAGGAGCGGGAGCAGGAGGAGGAGGGAGGGCAGAGGTTGGGAAGCTCACGTCACACGCGCTGCGGGCTGGGGTGTCCGCTGCCCAGGAAGGGGGGACGAAGATGCGACACGAAGTCGGCCACAGCTCCTCGTGTCCAGATGGCTCCGGGCACTGAAAGTCCCACTTGACCTTCTCTGGTGGCTGTGAGCCTGCCCGTCCCATGCGGGGCAGCAGCAGGAGGGACACGGAGCCCCGTTTGCATGGCGCGCGTCCCGCTGTCCAGGTGCATGTCCCTGGGGCCACCCCTTGCAGCACAGCCACGGTGCCGGGAGGGTGCTGCCGGGGCAGGCGTCGGGGCGCCCTCACTCCCGGATATCGCTGTGGGGCGCGCCAGAGCCACGCGTGGCTGTGTTTCTGCCGCGGCGTGGAGCGCATCCTCCAGCCTCCTGGGTGGCAGCCCGTCCTTGTCCGGCTGCTCTGACCCCAACTTTGTCTAAACCTCTCCCCCACGACCCGTTTTCTGAGGAAACATTGGGGTTTCCAGATAAATGACAGATTTTGAGGGGTCGGCTGGATCTCAGAAAGAAAGTCATCTAGTGCCGTTTCTAGAAGAACTTGCTGGAAAGCGCATCAGGGACCCGGGACTAGATCTCCTTGCATCGGGACCCCTCGTGTCGTGGGCCTGTGGCTGAGACTCTGGGCCAGCCCTCCCCACACTCGCGCGGTGGGAGCGTCCAGTCTGACGGCGGCTTCAGCGACTTCGTGTTTCCTGAGGTCAGTCTTCCCTGCCCGTCTTCCCTCCTTTCTCTCCGTCTTTCCCCTTCTTCCCATCTCATGCCCTCTTTCTTTTCCGTTTTTCAGCAGAGCGGCCGTCGTGCTGACACCTGTCCAGGGCGGTTCACTTAGGACACTCAGCTGTGCCCTGAGACTTCGTTGTGGCTGATGTTGCTTAATCTGCTTCAGGGAACCTGCTCACAGACGTTACAAGGCTAACGACACAGGCCCGCCTCTCTTAAAAATAATTGTCCATCAGTAAATGACAGGGTGAATGACAAAATAATTATAAAGTCATTTTCTCCAGTGTTCTTTTAAATACGATATAATGGCTGACATAACTTACAGGACTTTGTTTTCCCTCCTTGTTACATGGAGCGCGGCGGCGGTCCGGCGGTGGGTCTGCTGTGGGAGGTGACAGCTTCACGCGCTCGTCTGGTCCCTGGGTTTGCTGAGACGCAGGGCGGCCGGCCCTGCGCCTGCTTTCTGAAGAGGCCTCTGGGGCGTCGCTGCCCCGTTTCCACTTCTGACCATCTCGATGTTTGCGCTTAGACCACGCTGTTGGATGCAAACCGGGCTGGCGGACATGTGCTGAATCCACAGGGCGACGGGGAAGGCGCACAACCTCGTCGGAGTGGCCCTGCCCAGAGCCAGGTGGCCACAGCGGTGTGCAGAGCCGCTTTGTAGGAGGCACAGGACCTCCAGAGGAAGGAAAACCAGCTGCTGCAGGAGGGCGGGCGGCTGCTTCTCTGGGTTTGCGTGCGGTGGCCGCGGGACGTGGCAGTGGGACTAATGGGACGAAGCGGGGACGTGCAAGAGTGGGGCTTCCTGCCGGGGGTTCCTCCTCTGTGCCTCGGTGTTGCCTCCTGGGGGTCTCACGTCCACCACGAGGACGTGCTCGCGCAGCGGCTGCGCCAGCACCGCGTCCCAGGTGCCGTGGGACACCCGTCAGGTAGAGCTGCAGCCGTGCCTCACCGGCAGCCGTCGAGCTGGGAGGACAGCATGTCATTCAGAAAATAAAAATAGACGGGTGACCCCTGATGGGGGGTGGGGAAGGCAGCACCCCTCCGAAGAGACTCAGGTGGGGACACTGCAGAAGTGGCCCGAGGCGTGGCCGCCCGAGGAGGGAGAGAGAGTTCTGGAAGGGAAGGGGGCAGGGAGCAGTGTTTCGGGGAGAAGGTCTGAGCTGTCTGCAGCCCCTCTGGGCCGGTCTGTCCAGAGCTCTACAGGTGAGGAAAAACTCAGGATCCTGCAGTCACACGACCAGGGCAGGTACGCGTCACCTGCCAGCAAAGCGATGTGGGGAGGGAAGGGACCGGAGGCGTCTGTGACGGGTGAAAGCAAGAGCGAAGTCAGAAATGAGGGCAGAACAGGCGAAGTCAGCCCTTGGAGGCTGTGGCTTGTCCCCACCGAGGGGTCCCCGGGGCCAGGCCTGGCAGCGCCCCGTCCCCTGAAGGAGGAGCCGGAACACAGTGGCTGCTTGCGAGGGAAGAAACGAGTGCTGCCCCTTCACACCAGTCAGGAAAGGCTGCTCACATCGGGGAAAGCAAGGGGGCTTGACCCTGAGGCCTCGCACTTTCATTTTCTCGACTGTTTTCAATTTCCGAGTCACTTTCAAACCTGCGTCCTTACATTCATCTTCCCCTCATACGAGTGTCGAGAAGCGTCCGGTGTGCGCCAGGCGTTTCGCGACCACAAGGAACCCCAGCGGCACCCGCCCGGGGAGGCCTGTGTAGCTCCCGCCTGCGAGGCGGTGAGGGCGCCGCTGCCGGGACCCCGTGCTGATGTGAGCCGAGCGTTTAACACAGTTCCCCTCAAAAGAAGATCCTTGTTGGCTAAACTCGGAATAATTTCCCAGTTTATTTTCAGACTGGATGTGCTGTCAGTAGCACTGGGGACTGAACGTGACGCCAGACAACTGCTGCTGCTTGTCGCTCAGCGCGCAGCTAACAAAGGCGGGACCGACGGGAGCCGCCCTGTCCGGACAGCAGGTGGCGCCGCGGTGCAGACTCTTACGGCTTCAGGCGCTGCTGGCGACCCGCGAGGGGCCTGGCTGCTGGCTGCTGGGCACGCCAGCATCCGGGCCGCCTTCCAAACTGCGGCGAAGGCGTTGGATGGTGCGCGTATGCATCTTCCCAGTTTCCATCTCACGAGCTGAGACCGTCTTCTCTCCCAAATCCTGACTCTCAGGAAAGTGGGATGGGGCGCGGGGGCGCCTTTTCATGTTTCAGGCGAAATTTGGATGCTTCTGTCCCCTGACCGGCGGATGTTATATTCTGATGTTCCCTCGACCTGGAGGAAAGTGCTGATGGAGAGCAGCACCCTGGAGGGTCGAGACTTGCCCACGGGAGGAGGAGGGCAGAGAACCCTGTGGATGAGCAGGCGTGTTCGGGCCGTGCGCCCCGCTCTCGGGCAGACCCGTTCAGAACGGTGTCTACGCCTGTGTTGGCTGCTGCCTCTGACCCGGGTGCATTCCTTCCGTCTGGACTGGTCACGGCAGCGTGTTCTTCAGCATCGACGCACGGTGTTCCGGGCAGGTCTGGTTTGCCTTGTTTTCAAAGCATATGGAAGCTAAGATTTGCCATTTGTGCGTTTACCACGGACAGAAATATTATTTGCGGAGCTTGATTTGAAGTCTGAGAACCGTGTCAAAAATGGGACAGGAAAAGACATTTGAATATCCCGGAACACTGTAATTGAGGCATTTAAATCTTAAAACACTGTTTACCATTGCGGCTAATGCAGAATAATATACCCGCTGATGCTTCAAACGAGTAGGAACATTCCTTCATCAAAATTACAGCTTCTGCCGAACCTTCTTTCAGGTGATCCTTTATTTTTGTAAAAATATTCCTCCTGCCGAACATATATTTTGAGATTAAGACGCGCCTTTTTTTCTCAGGGAAGAGCCCTGGGATCTGGGAGCAGACGGGTACTTCAGAAGGAGGGTCTGGGGCTGCGTGGGGGCAGGCCGAGCGGCCACAGAAAGGCGGCCACGGCGCAGTGCCGGGACCGAGGGCCGGCCAAGTGCCAGCCGGGGGCGGGTGCGGGGGCTCCTTCCTGAGATGGCCAGCGCCTGCATCTGGGTTGACTCCAGAGGTATTTGGGGTTGGATTTCAGGGGTTTGGGAAGTAGTGGATGCCGGACACGGTGATTTGGCAGGCATGGGGGGAGTGTGGGTGTCCCCAGGCATCTCTTCCCAGGGGTTTATGTCTGGAAGACAAGATCACTCGTGAGGGCGCCGTCTCCATGGAACCGTCCCGATTCCCACGATCCCTCCCAGCTCTCAGCCCCATGGCCACGGGCATCTGCTGGGGCCCTCACCACGGCTGACCTCATGGTCAGCTATGGGCGGGTGATTGCAAGGCGCTGTGGACCTCCCAGGAGGAGAAGCTGTGTCCACAGCACTTTCCCTGGAGGCTGACCTCTCGCTGCATGGCCTTGAAGCCCGAGGGCTGCCCTTCCTCCCAGCTGCGCCGGAACAGGGCCAGCGCGTTCGGGGGCCGGGGAGAGCGGGGGTCCTTGCCGACAGCATCTGGCACATGTCAAACCCACCGATCCTGACATCCTGGTTGGCCTGCTGTGTCTGTCCTGACTCGGCACTGACCCTGGGTGTCTGCGTCCGCTCCTTGTCCTGCAGACAGGGTGGGAGCGGGACTCAGCCACCCACACCCTGCTCACAAGGAGCCACAGGAGAGGGGCCGGGCGGCCACAGCGTCAGCCTCGGCTCCTCAGCTTCTCTGTGAAGCTTTGTCCGTGATGACCCAGCCACCGTCCTGGTTCTGTGATGGGACGACACATGATGGCCACAGGGGGCCATGCTTCCTCAGCTCAGGGCGGGGCAGGGGGAAGGAAGAAGGCCGTGTGGCAAAGGCAGCTGTCCCGTCTTGGTGGACCGCGGAAGGCTGGCGTTTCTTATGTTTGCAGGGAAGACGAGAGGACTGTCGCCAGCCTTCCCACCATCCTGCCAGTCTCTGTCCCGGCACTGAACTCAGGTTCCTGTCCAGGGACCTGCTCCTGGGAGATAAGCAGGACCGGGCCTCGGTTCCGGCCTGGCATGGACATGGGGCAGCTAGAGAGCGGTCATGGCGTGGTCCTCTACCTGGGGAGGGTGTGTCCAGGCCCATCCAGGCCCGTCCAGGAGAATGTGGGGTTTCAGGGAGGGCATCGGGATGCGGGCCGGCATTGGCATCGTGGAAGGAGAGGGCGTGGTGATGGCTGGAGGGCAGCTAGGCCGTGGAGTCCTGGTCTAGCAGTGGCTGTCAGGCTGGTCCCCATCAGTGAGTGGGAGGTGCCCCCTTTGCTGAGATCTGCTCATGGCTGCACCCCCAAAACCACTGCACAGCATCCAGAGTGTGCACGCCGCCAGGAGGGCACTGCTATGATGTTGTCCGGGGTCTCCCCGTCCTCCGGCCTTCCTGACTCCTGTGCCTCGTTCGGGTCGGGTGAGGCCCCCTTCACACCAGGCCATGGTGAAGGGGCGCGTGCAGCCCCCGGAAACCGGTGCCGCTGGGAAGCGGCAGCCAGGCCAGCGAGCAGAGGCCCGCGGTGGCCGTGAGGGCGAGGTTCGCAGCTCTCCCCTCCACCTGCCACGTCGCCTCCCGCCCCAGCCTCTTGCCACTTGAAGAATTCCAACCATTCCTGCAGGAAACCCACTTCAGCTTCTAAGCTGTGGGCCACAAAGACGCATAAAAGCTGCCTTGGAACGTGGAGAGGGAAGGTGCTGGCCGGCGGCAGCCTCTCCCCTGGGGAACAGTCTGTCATTTTAATCACGAATTTACAGGAGGACTCCGAGATCAGTCCCGTCCGCCTCTTGTCTTACAGTCAAGACAACTGCCGCTGAATTGTCACAACAAAATTCCACCCTGAGAACCTGCGGACTCTCTTGGTTTGTTTTCTATCTGGGGATCCTGGCTGCATAATGAGCGTCTTTAGAAAGGGCTCAGATAACGTTGCTCCAGAGTAGCTTTTGTCTCAGAGAGTGTGGGGATAATAAAACGCAGTCACTTCTAAATTATGTCGTGGGCTGAAGTGGATTTTCACCATTAATTGGATCGGGGCCCTCTGACCTTTTTGCAGGAAGCAAACTAAAGGTATAATAATTTTTATAAAGATGAGCTTTCGGTACTTCCAGTAATTTTTCTTAAAACCCTGAAATAATTCTGGACAATGGAAGAACTCTGACTTCACCGTTCTCGAGATAAATAGAGCTTTGATTTTCAGTGTTTTCTTTCTCTCTCTCTCCACACCATTCCCCCAGCTCAGATCGCAGGAAAAGGAACTCGGAGGCAATGCACACTCGGCAGCAAAGATTCGGTGACTCAGATTTATATTTCTACTGATGTCGTTTCAACAACGACCTCATTCCCCCAAATGTTCTCACCTCTCCTGGTCCCCCAGTCTCTTCCCCCAAATATCAAGCCCCAGAGAAGCAGGTCACAAGCAGCACGGGAGCAGTAGCGGTCTCTGCTCAGCGCGTCGCGCTCCTCAGAGAATACCCTTCAGAGATCATCTCTGGGGCTCTGAACCTCCAACATGGGTGCAGCTGAAAGAGAATGTTCCTTCTGGCTTTTGAGGTGATAGAGCCCAGAGCGAGCCAGACATCAGAGTGGGCCCAAGACAGTCGATCACTTCTAGACGGTGTCTGTAGGTCCACTGACGGAACAGAGCAAACACAAGGGGCCGGGTCACGCCCGCCGCTAACAGGACACTGAGTCACGGCCAGCTTTCCTGAGGGTGATGCTGCGGCGAGCACTCCCGGAGGCTCCCTGCCCTGCTGCGTGTGGACGGTGGGGCAGCCCCAGGCCCCAGGAGGGCCCAGAGATGCACTTGTTGAGTCCCGATCCTTCCGTTCTGCCCCGATGCTCCCCGACCTCCTCCAGGCTGGGAAAAGCGACCTTTCTGGGCATGTGAGGAGGAGGCGACTTCCAGGCACCGCAGGTCGCACTGGGCCCCCTGGGAGCAGCTCACCAGAAAGGACCAGCTCACTGTCCAGCGATCTGTGTGTTTCCAC
This sequence comes from Solenodon paradoxus, assembly GCA_004363575.1. Lineage (NCBI taxonomy): Eukaryota > Metazoa > Chordata > Mammalia > Eulipotyphla > Solenodontidae > Solenodon > Solenodon paradoxus. The sequence goes on from RJWH01006179.1 coordinate 6,785, forward strand.
GTTTAAATAAAGCAGCAGCAGTTCAACCTGAGGCTGTGAGATCCTCGCCCGGAGAGAACAAGACCGAGTCTCTCCTTCACTGCTGCTGAAGTTTAGAGTGAGCCGTTTCGTTTGGCCGTGAAACGACAGGCAGCAAACATGTGTCTCTGACGCTGTGGTGCATGGGTATTTAATGAAATTGTTCCAGAGGCACGAAAGCATCTTTTCATCTGCTTTGCTGGTGCAGCCGTGGAAAGGTAATTAACAACATAAAGTATTTTGAAAGTAAAGACACGTGATAAGTAATTATTCAGACTGCCTCCTGTCAGGGTGACGGGTGACGGGCGGAGGTCAGCAGATGCCGGCAGGAGGCGGGAGGCTTCAGGCTTCGTAGGAGGGAAGACGTGTGATCTCTGAAAGAAGTTATCAATGGCGTGACAAAGATCTTGAAAACCACGCATTTCCCTGGGACACCACAGGCGCGGCCGTGCGTGGTCGTGTTCGGTGACACAGGTCTGGGTTGGGGACAGCAGGCCGCGGTTGATGCCACGGCATCTTCCTGGCGGGATGTGGTGGCGCTGCTGTTCCCAGAGTTCCAGTTTGGATTTGGTGGGTTTCTCTCGCTCAGGAGGGACGCGGCTGTGCGGCCGGAGCGGGTGGGTTCCTTCGAGCCACTTCGCGTTCGCTGCACCAGGGACCGGACCTGTGGACTCTGGGGCCTGTGTGAGCCTGGCCGGTGCCCGTCCGAGTCCACGGAGGAGCGTCTGGAAACCGTCGTGCCTGCAGCGGCTGAGCCCCCGGCCCCCATGGCTGTTTCAGTTCCGTCGGGGCGATGCCTGGGCCAGGAGAGGCAACGAACTTCCACGCAGTGTGGGGAGGCGGCAGGAGCCAGTCGGTGAAGGGCTCGCGCGGAGTCCTTCTGGGGTCTGTTTGGTCAGTGGGGACGCACGAGTCCTTCTGTGTGTCCCGTTGGCATGGGGGCGGGCCGGGTGGGCGAAGTCCTGTCCAGAGCCTCAGGCTCATGCTCCCGAATAATCCGGCTGAGCGGGACGGAGGCGATCTGTTCTGTTTCCCGAGAAACTAATTCCAGAGAAGTGTTTTCAGTATCAAACTAAAACACCCCAGAAACCACTTGGCCCGATGAAGCACCGCTGACCAAGGACTTGACGTTGTGGAAGGAGGGCTGTGTCTTCTCTGTTGGCAGAGTGTTTGGAAGCTCAGAGGCTAATCTGTGCTCTTCACGCAAAGAGCCGTCCATCCTCAGCTGCGCGCTCCCGGGCGGCAGAGAGCGCGCCAGCCGTCCGTCTCCACGAAGCTCCATCTTCTGAAGCCCTTGCTGCGCAGCGCTCCCTGCAGCCACAGCACCTTGTTTTCGCAACTGTCCGTGTCCCTGGGAGAGTCCAGCAAACAGCAGCGACTGGAGAAAGCACTGCGGGCATGAAGGGAAGTCCTGCTCCTTCTCGTGGGGGTGACACCCGCTGCGGCGCTGCGGCGCGGGCACAGGGCACTGACGTGGATCTGGCATCGTTTAGGGGAAGCGGCCTGAGTGGCAGCGTGTCTTCCCCAAACCGCATTTTTCCTTGACGTATCGGCATTTTCAAGAGGGCACCACACACGTGCTGGGCTTCAAGCGTGTCGTTCTTCAGTTCAACTGTTGAAGACTGTGGAGTCCACTGCAGGTGCTGGATGAAGACATTCATCACTAAAACAAGCAGCAAGGAAAATGCACAGAGAAGTGGTCTCCCAGTCACCCCAACAGCTTGCCCTGTGACCTGCCGCGAGCATGCATGGGACAGCAGCCCCACGGCGCCGTGGTGAGTGGGCATCGCGTGGTGGACAGCCCCTTCTCTGTCCTCCTGACTCTTGGTGCTGCTCAGATCACGACCCTTCCTGAAAGTGCCCATTCCCAGCAGAGCAAGAGGACACACAGGTTTGGAGTTTCAGAAAAAGATAACATTATAAACAACTTTCCGTCTCTATTTTACATAACCAAGCTAGTGCATTCCCTCACTCACCAATCCATCCCTACATCCACTCACCCATCACCCATCCTTCATCCCTCCATCCATCTGCCTACTCACCCATTATCCATTCATCAGCTGTCCATCCATCCACCAAACATCCATCCATCCCTCCACCTGCCCATCATCCATCCTCCCACCCACTCAACCAGTCACCAATCATCTATTTATCTGTTCACTCACGCCTTCACCCATCTCTCCATCATCCAATAATCCACCACCCATCCGTCCATCCACTCATCTGCCACCCATCCATCCACCCACTCACAGATGGAAGCAGTATATATTGTATGTATTGACCACCAACTAAGTGCCAGGGCCCGTGCTGGGTTTGGGAGAAGCGAGAAGGACACTGCCTTCGCAGACCTGCTTCTCCTTGGAGGAGACTGATGAGAAATCAACCAGTAGCTGAAACTCTGGCAGGGTCAGTGGTGGGTGCTGTGGGAGTGAAGCAGGACGGGCTAGGATGTGGGGCTGGGGCCACGGGCAGAGGTGGGGGCCCCACGTAAGGGCTACGGTGTGCCGAGGGACAGGCCTGCCAGGAGGGGACAGAGAGAGCCAGCCTTGTAAGAGGGCACGAGACCCTGGCAGGTGTTGGCGTGGTCTGATGCACCTTTGGACGTCAGTGCTCTGGTTTCTCTTTTATGTGGTGGCAAATGCACACAGCGTGCGACTTGCCTTCTTAGCCGTCTCTGAGGTGCGCTGGGGGTGGGATCGTTTGACGGGACAGAGCGCCGCTCTGGGACGATGACGTTGATGGTGGGAAGCTGCACCACAGCTGAGTTGCTGATGCCAGCGTGCCCGCCGTCCCACAGCGCGGACACCGGGCGCTGTCCAACAGGAGGGAAACCAGCCTCCCCAGCGGCGTGGCTCTGCTCCAAAGTGCCCTGTCCATGGGGCGGCACGTGGGCCTGCCGTGGGTCCCAGGGACACTGCCCACTCCCTCCTCCAGTGACTCCCACTTTACCCTCTCGGGGCCCAGCCAGTAGCCATCGACACCGAATGATTTCGACTTGTATGAGGGGTGCGAGGGGTATCCGTGCTGCCAGGGGAGCTGGGTTCCCTCCTGTCGAGCGGCGTAGGTGTCTGTGCTGTGGGGATGGCGGGCAGGCTGCCCAGAGGCCTGTGCCTCCCGGCCGAGCCCCCTGGACCAGAGCGTCCTCCATTCCGACTGTCCAGCCCCGGCCTCAGTGCCACTCGTCCCAGGCGCGCCGTGATCCAAGCCCGTCCCTGCCGCCCTCCGCCTGCTGAGCCGTCCAGTCCAGGGGCCCACCGGGCCTCCTCGGTCATGGCAGCTTGTGTTCACTCCCCTTCTTGAAACCACATAGCGCTTCCTGCCCGTTTCGTGACTTCCGTGGGAATGTCTTGCTTCTTGGCTGGCTGGCCGGGCGCCGAGGACAGGAGCCTGTCCGCGGTTGGTCCGGTCCCCTCACTTCCCAGCTCAGTGGTGGACAGGTCAGCACATGCTCAGGGCGCAGGGGGTGGCTCCTTTCCGCACACGTCACACATTGGAGTCCCTGGGCTTCCATCGCACGCAGGCGTGGTTTGTTCTGGGGCGCGTCGCACAGTGGGCGCCGGAGCCCCGCTGTCTTGGTGACGGTGCCCTGTTTCCGCAGGGACTCTGGTCCCCGTCAGCACACGTGCTTGGGCTGAAAGACAAAGGACTCGTGGGACACTTCTGTGTGGTCGCGTGCACACAGCCCTCGGTGTTCCAGGACACAGCCGACGTCTCTGGGACGCACTCGTGTCCACACAGCAGGCAGCGCCGTCTCCACCGCATCTCAGTGGATGTGCTTTCCAGACGCCCCGGCGCGTGTTCGTCTGTCTCCGCGTGGGCGGACTCTGCTCCCCGTGTCTATTCCCAGTTCTAGTTCAGGGATTTTCGAGTCCCTCCCTTGCTCTGATGCATCCATCAGCTGGAGAGCATCAAACCGGCTGGTGGGCAGGCTCTGCGGTGGCTCCTTGCTCCGATTCCGCCCGGCGTGGAGCATGCTCAGAGCAGTGCGAGCTTCTAGAGAGACGACCGGGTCACTCTGGACGCCGGCTGCCCAGGCGCTCGCCCGGAGCTGCCAGGGGGCTGCCTCCGTGCTCACCCAGCTTGGCTGATGCTCCTGCAGGGCTTCTTTCGAACGTCTTCTCGTCGCTTGGAAACTCTGTCACTTGCAGTGACCAGCCGGGCCTCAGACTGCAAGATGGAGTCAGGACAGGAGGCGAGTGAGCTCAGAGTTGTGTTTAGCGGCTCCCTGTGCAGAGCTGCTGTTTTTCTGAGAAACAAAACCAGGATTCTAGCTCTGCGTTAGCCCTAAGCAAACGGCGGCGAGCTCGGGCGAAGGGGCTGTGACGGAGCCGACGGCCCTGAGCAAACACCTTCATGCGCTCCTCTGGCCGGGTGCGTGCTCCGCGCCGCAGCTGCAAAGCTGCCTCGGCTGCCGGCCGTCGACCTGGGACGCGGTGGAGCTCGGGACGCGGCCTCTTCGCAGTCCCGCCGCCGCCGCTGCAGTGTGTTCTGGCTGCCCTGGACTTTGAACCCCTATCTCAGACTTCACTCTGTGTCACTGGCTTTGAGCGTCAGTTCTCAGCCGAATGGTCTCTTCACAGCTGTGCCCGGTACCTGCCGGAGGGCCCCAGGGGCTCAGGCCTCACCTGTCTGGACCGCGTCCTCATCTGCGCTGACCCTCACTGCCCGGTGTGCTAGGGAAAGAAAGGACGTGTTCGCAGCTGTGGCTAACAGTCTGCACACATCTCTGCCACCTTGCAGGGATCTCCTGGTCGAAGGCCGAGGTGGGAGCAGCCGCAGAGGGGCTGGCAGCCGGAGAACCTCCTGGTTCCACCCGGCGAGGGAAGCGGGGCTCCTCCCTTTCAAGCTCTGAGTACCTCCCCCTGTGCCCCTGCTTCCTGGGCTTTTTGGGACTGATAGGCAGTTGCTGATGACAAGAGCTGTGGCCAGGACCCTGCTGTCCCCGGGCCTCTTCTCCATGGAACCAGGCACTGTCGGGAGCATCCCACAGGCTTCAGAGCAGACAGCGAGTTCGGGCCTCCAGACACAGGACACACAAACCCAGATCTCAGGGCAAGCGGAGGCTGGCCGTGCAGGCGTGGAGATTTAGTACCCAAAGGAGAAACAAACTCAGGCGCAACTGTAATGAAACAAAAGGAACAGCAACCTACAGGCTCTTTCCTGCTAGTCCCAAAATGTATTTTGAAAACTAAGATGTAACTCCCTCTGACATTCTTGAGCCAGGTCTGGGCCTTACCTCTGATTTTAAGGATACGGAGACCGAGGTGACAGGCTGAGAAGGAGGAGGGCAGGGCACCCCAGGTCCTGATTGGAGTCACTGCCCTGGGTCGTGTGTGTCTCTGCTGGGATCTGCTTTCAATGAGTCCCTTCTTTGCTGCGATACTTCCCTCCAGACACGAGGCCATGCGAATGCGGTCACACCAGGCTGGGGCTGACTTTGTCCCAATGTGTCCCAGACCCACCGAGATGAGCTGATGAAGAGGGGCCCTCACACCCCAGCTTTCCTGAGCACGCAGCTCTCACAGGGCGTGTTCGGTCTCGGCACTGGGACCCTCCCCAGCTCTGCAAGCCCATCCTCAAAGTTCCTTTCGTGGGATCTTTCTGATGCTCTCTTCATTCGCTCTGAATTCCTAAGGTGTGTCTGCTGCTTGTGATGTTTATCGTCTGTTTCTACCACGTTGCTCACACCACAGCGATGACTTCTCTGCCTGCGCTGTGCCGAGTCCTCCTTGGGCCGCTGCCGCAGATGCAGACTGAGCCTCTTTCTCTGGGGCGCTGGGCTTGGCTGCTGGCACACCTGTCCCCTGGGGCAGGTGCTTGGGGACAGGCCAGTGGCTGCTGTGGCCAGAATCTGGGCAGCCAGGGAGGACCAATCCAGTTCCCGAGAGGACGGTCCGGCCGCTTGAAGGCGCTGCCGCTGTGGGCCCTGGTGGGGACTCTGCCAGGCTGGAGTAAGTGTGGGGCGGGAGCCAGGGGCTCGAGAGAAGCAGGGTCTGGGTGGCGGGGGACCCAAGTCAGGCCTCAACCTCCGGGTTCTCGCCCGGAAAGAGTCTGTCCTCCCGGGGACTGAGCGCTCCCGGCCCCGGGCCTGTGAGGATGGTCTCAGCGCCACATAGGCGCTTCCTGGGCATCACCCGCACAGTGTCCCCGTCCCTGTGTCCACGCGGCTCTGCAGGCCGGGGCCGGGGCTCGGCGCCAAGGTTTTCTGGGCCTGACGCCTGTGCTGCCGCCCCCACCGCTGGTCTTGTCCTCAGGGGTCAGCCCCGCCCACGATCGAGCGTGTCCATCGTCAGCACACACGTCCGTGCTCTGACACTGTCCCGCACTGACGTGGCCTCTGCCTCGGCCACGTCTGTCCTCAGTGCCGACCAGCGCCCCGCGTTCCCTGCTGCAGTCGAAGCCGAGTGCGGTGACGTAGGGGCGGACTCGTGCTGACACGAGATGCGGAGCAGGTGGCTGCTCCGGCCGGAACTTCCAGACCATGGCGGGCACATCGGGGCCATCAGCCCTTGGGGACCAGGGCCTGACTCTGCCGCCTCTTGTCGACCTGGCCTACATGTGGCTTGGGTCTCAGACGTCACTGAGACCTGCAGTGTGACTCTGTGCAGGAGCTGCTTGCAGTCGGCCCACAGCTGGGAGGGCCCCGTCCCGAGTGGAGCGCGAGCGCGGGCGTGCGCCACTGGCTTTGCGCAGCAGGAGATTGAGAGGCCTCAGGTCGCAAGTGGTTAGGTTAGGAAGGAACGTTCTGGACGCGATCGCCTCCTGTACCAGCAACGACACCGACACCACGTGGTCTGTGTGCCGGGCAGCTTTCGCAGTTAGGACTCAGCCCCCAGCACACCTGTGACGTGGCAGCTGTGACGCCGGCTCTGCGACGAGGAGGCAGGGCGGGGCGGGTCTCCCTGGGGTGCCCGGTGTCGACGATGGAAGCCAGGTCTCCGCGGCCATCTCCTGCCACAGCCTGGGGCGGGGGCTCGCCCTACAGGCCCTGTTGACTCATGTGACGGCCTTGTCACCAGGGCCCCACCCAGTTCACACAGCAGCGAGATGTCAGCGGAGGCAAATCTCCAAGGTGGGAACTCACTCCAGACCTGCAGGCTTGACGGCCGCCCTCCGGGCCAGAGGGCCCCTCACGCGCCCTTCCCTGACCTCTGCATCTAGTACCGTTAGACTTAAACACTTGGTATCCCCACATGCCGCACATGTGCATGCGCGGAGACACGTGTACACACATACGACACGCACAGGCTCACACATGTGTGCACACGTGCACACAGACACAGACACGCTGACAGTGCACACATGCAGGCACGAGCAGGCGCTTGTCCACAGGGGTCACCTACACACACATACACGTGTATGCACAGGCGCACACGGACGCACACAGATGTGTATGCGCAGGCGCACGCGGACGCACACAGACGTGTATGCACAGGTGCTCATGGACGCACAAGACCCGTGGACAACACAGGGAAAGCCCCACTAAAAGCATGATTGCAGAAGAAAATTCCACCATGCTTTTCATGATCTCAGATTAGCTGCTTTTACCCTTTAGATGAAGTGATTACTGATGTTATAAACTGTAAACACTTTCAGTGATTTCACTGCAGCCTCCTGTGGGCTGAAGGCACGGTTGGGCCACGCATGGGGCATGTGGGGACCGAAGAGGGCGAGGCGGTGGGAGGGCTGCTGTGCGGGGGCCTCTGTGCCAGGCTGACAGGTGCGCTCAGCTGCTGTGGACCCACTGACTAGGCGCCACTGTGCAGCGAGGGTGCTGGGCCTTGTTCCCAGATGTTCTCAGAGCCCCCACCCCAGGCCCCGCCTCCAGACAGCCCCTCATTGTGGCTACAGAGCGGCCTCCCGGCCCCGCGGCCCTGCCCCTGGGGATGAACACACTGCTGTCAGCCTGGCTTCCCCAGTGGCTGCGTCCGAGCAGAACTGCACTCCAGAACCAGGAGAGGAAAGAGGGCGTGGGAAGAACTTCAATGTTTTTTCAATCGAGGAAGGAAGGGAGAGGAGGGAAAGCACGTTTATTTATTTCTTTGATTTATTTGGGTTGTCCCCCAGCCCAGGCTGCAAACGCGGGCCCTTGAGCCTCATGTGCTCCATCCCGTCAGGCTCAGCTCCCGTGCCCCCGGAGCCCCAGGAATCTGACTTTTTGGAAGCATTACGGTCATCGCAGAGGAAAATCAGAACACTCTGCACCACTTTGTGCCTGCTCTGCGAATAACAGTGTCTTGATCACATTAAATGTGGGGGGTTCATCAGTTCCTGGGGGCTTAAGATGCAGGAGTCTCAATGTGGCTTTGACCCAGCACCTGCCCTGGAGGAAGGGCAAGCGGTGCATGTCCTGCTGGCACAGTGGACCCTGCCCGGCGGGCGTGGTGGCGTGCCCTGTCCCACACCGGCTCAAGGCGCTGGGGCGCGAGGAGGCTGCAGGCGCATGATGGGAAGCAGGACACGAGCACCGGGGCAGAATCCGTGTCTAGCGTGAATCGATGAGGAGCTCCTGCAAGTTACCAGGGACAGCGTGAGCCAGGGGACACATTGGGACACAAAGACCCAGCCTGCTGCCTTGATTTGGGTCACTCAGCTTTCGAGGTGTCTGTACATGGGATGAGGTCTTACCTGGTCATGATGCTGATGACTTTCCCTCCGCCCTGTCCTCTCGTCCTGGAGTGAAGAGCAGCTCCCGGCCTCGCCCACACCAGTGCCCGCCTGCACAGAGTAGGGTGGTAGTGTTATCACGTGCAGGGCTGCCCCTCTGCAAGCCCCCCACAGCCCCCAAGTCCAGAGGGAGGCGGAGGTGAGGCGTGGGGTCTCTGTGGCGCTGAGGGTGCTGTCCTCACCAGCAGGGACCCGGGGAGGGGACGCTGCAGTACAGTGGGCCCCTGCCCCAAGGACACATCGGTCCTGCTGCTCCTGAGACGGAGGGAGCGACGATTGGAAGTGGTGGAGGGTGGAAGTGGGCGGCCACGCTGGGAGGAACAGTGAGTCCTTCTTGGTTGGATGAGCATTGTCCGGACCCTGCCCTGCCCACGGCTTCGAAACCCTTGGATCGATGGAAAGTCTGGGCCCCTCTGAAGAATAAAGCGGCACGTTGTCCTGGGAAGGTCTCCCAAAGGACTTGCGGGCATGTGTGAGGGAACCGTGCCCAGAGAGAGGACACCAGTGGCGATGTGGACTGGGGCTCTGCGCGTGCCCCTGTGACAGCATCACAGGGAGGGGGACGGGGGGTTGGCACAACCTGCCCACAGGGAGCACCTGTCTGAATGAGCCCGGTGACTGGTCATTGGCGTCAGTGACAGAGCTCCGAGCAGGCGATCTCTAAACCCAGCAATGCGGTCTGTGGGGATGTGCGCGCTCTCGGTCACTCTTCAGGAGAGCAGTGGGGCGGCCGTTCTGGAAGGCTCTCTCGAGCGCTGCAGCAACACTGGGCGAGCCGCCCGCGCAGCCCCAGGAAGCTCGGCGTGGGTGCTGGTCTGCGTCTGAGGTGCTCGTTCAGCTTTGAATGTTGTTGGAAGTTGGGGGGAGTTTAGGGCCATCACTGGGGAAGAGAGACGCAGGGGTCAAGGGCTATGGAGCACCATGGGCAGTGAGTGCTGAGCCAGGGGCACCTAGAGCAGCAGAGGCAGACCGTGAACGCATGTCACCGAGAAAGAAGCGCACTCAGCTACCCTCAGTACTGTCCACGCGGTTTTATGGCACGTTCATGGAAAGGCCCCATAGAGCTAAAGTGTGCTCCATCGAGTTTGCCAGTTGACATTTTTTTGGTGGAACACCTCTTGGTTTTAAAAAATCCCCAGTGTCCTAGCGCTGGCTTAGTATAAGCCTTCTAGATAGTTCGTAGGATAGCTGCCGTCATCACCACTGTCACTGCCATCATCATCACCATCACCACCACCATCATCACCATCACCATCACCACCATTATCATCACCATCATCATCACCATCATCACCACCGTCACCGCCAGCATCACCATCATCACCACCATCACCACCGTCACCACTGTCACCACCGTCACCGCCATCATCACCACCATCATCACCACCACCATCATCACCACCGTCACCACCACCGTCACCACCATCACCATCACTATCATATCATTGCCACCATCATCATCACAATCACCATCACCATCATCCCATCACCACCGCCACCACCACCACAACAAGATCCAATCATCATGAAAGATGACCAGAGCCAAGCAAAGAACCAGTAAGACAGCTGGTGGGTGGCTACTAAGAACTTTCTAGAACTAAGTCACTAGTGCACATGGAGGACGTGGCATGAGCTCTGAAGCTAGAAACTGGAGAGTTTATTCTCAGTGGAGTTAGAACTCTCCTCCTGGTTCGTTGGGAACGAACAGGAGACAGGGATAATAGTTGGGATTATTGCCTGAATCCACTTATTCTAGTTTTTTTCTGCCAAAAGGCCGCCTATGTAAGTGCAGACACGGCCTATCACTGCACATGGGAAGATCAGCTCCAGCCTTATCAACGTCTTGTGACAGTCTGGCAAAATCAGTGAGCGCTGCAGCTGACTTCAGCAGACACCTGCCCAGCCCCCGAGCCAAGTGCGCAGCCTGCCACTCTCTCCAGCAGCTTAATGTGCTGCGTCATGAGAGCCGGCCCGAGTAATCCCCTCTATCCACACTGCTTCTCCCTTAAATATCGGATGATGTTTGTCTTGTCTTCTCTGAGTCCCTGATTAGACGAGCTGTACACACTTAGCGTCCTTAATCCTTCCTACATCAATCCTTGAAACCAGCCTTAATATTGTCGCTGCTCTCTTCTCTGAACCTCTTCCAAATGGTCTCTTTTGCTCGCAGTGAGCCGCCCGGCCTGGCAGAGGGGCCGGCTGCACTAATGCACCCTCGCCAGGATCCTCCTGGGCCCGCCTCCCACCCGTCTCCAGCGCCAGCTCCAGACCCGCTGCTGGCTGTCAGCGCTGGTCTCCTCCAGAACCCAGCTCTCTCAGCTACCCCCGCCCAGCAGAGGCCGAGGCCACGTGGGGAGGAGGAAACCGCCCCTCTGCGGGGACATTTCTTCGCTTCCTTTCCAGTGCCCGAGAACTGAGTGTCCTTTCCCTCCTCACCTCGACAATAACTGCCTGACACCAGCAGATCCTTCTATTTTCCCAGCTTTTCTGTAGTCACTGTAAGATGGGGGTGTCCGATCGTCTGATTTTATCGGTGTTGCAACCCAGGTCTGGGGGAGGGAAAGTCAGCAGCCTCCCCTCCCCTGTGTCCCCGACTGCTGGCCGGGGGGCCTCCTGTCACCCACGCACCAGCACTCACCTTGACGTCCTTCTATTTCTCACGGCTGTTCTTAAATGAAGCTTTAAAATAATTCCTGTAATACCCGATAGATGCAGCCAGTTTGGCAGCCTTCCATCATCTCTCTTCTTTACCCCTCACTGCAGGCTTCTCTGCTCTAATATACAAGCCTTATTTATGTGGTACGGATGCTTGCATGAGCCACCACACAAGCTTTTCTGACTGCCTGGCATGCTGTGTTATGACCATTTCTTTTTTTTTTTTTAAGGAAAGGTGCACACAGTAATGAAGGCAAGGAGGCAGGCAGGACGAGAAGAGGGAGCAGTGCTTTATATATTTTATTAGGTGATCATCTCGGTTGTGCCCCCGCCCCAGGTCTTCAAACCAGGGCTTTGCGTTGTGTGTGGACCGTGCTCAGGTGTACAATCCCCTAGGCCACCAGGGCTCACCACCCTTAGTTCTAGTTTATGACCAGTGCTGGCTTCCAGTCCCCAAATATCTCATGCAAACACCTGCCCTCCACATGAAAGACTGCTGGGTGCAGAGTGTGAGGTCAGGACAGCCCTGGACAGTCGCACTGTCGGGCACTGCAAAAGTCCAGGGAAGAGTTTTCACGGGCACAGCCCGCACATCCTGCGCAGAAATGCTGGGGAAGCCACAGGAGGAGCTTGATGGCAATGCCTGCTGTCCACAGGACAGTGGCATTCAGAGCAACTCCCAGTCAGCTTCAGTTTGCATTTTAAGCTTTGCCTTCTTTGACTTTCTTCCTCAAAGCAAAACTGCACAGTCCCCTAATCTGTATTCTGTGTACATTTTGCAGGCTTGTCCTTCGGTCCTGAATGTTCCCTGCAGCTCAGCCCAGACCAGCCCAGCCCACTGCCACTTGCCCTGTGGTCCTCAGTGTGTCAGTGGGCGAGCGCTCCCCTCTCTCCCCTAATATTCTTCCTTGGGAGATGGGCCATCTTGGAGTAAGTCAGTGTGGGGTCTGGAATGGGGGTGTCTGGATACCACGCGACCCTGCTCCATCATCACAGGAGGAGGAAGGCCGTGAGGCTGCAGAGGCGGGTGGGAGCCCAGTGCGCCAGCGGCAACCTGTGACCTCGAAGCCTCGGCAGCAGAGACACCAGCTGCAGCCGTCCCGGCCCCCTGCCCCTGGAATCAAGTCCGCTCCAGATCCGGGAGAGGGCGAGTGCCTGGCTTTGAAGGCCCACCGCAGCTCGTCACTGTGCCCTGGACCGTGACAGACAGACAGGGACTGGGTTGGCCCTGACGCGCTGTGCTGCTGGCCCCTCGGGGTCCGTGTTGGTCACTGTCCCCGCCCAGGAGCAGTTTGATTGGTGGGAGGTGGGGGCTGCCAGCGCGGCCACCCCAGGGGGCGGAGTGCGAGCGTGTGTGTGGCTGCACCTGATGGCTGCCTTGCGCCGGCTAGACCGACGGCACCTCCGAGGCGACCCGGCACTGGCCTTCTAGCCATGGCGGCCGCGTGGCTTGGAGACACTTTCTAGACCAGGCCCTGATCCTGTGTGTCAGCCCAAGGCTCAGGCGGGGACAGCAGCGCCCGCTGTCCCCGGGAGGTCTGTGCCACCCAGCTGCCCTCTGCTGCCTCCATCTCTCCTTTCAGGGCCACAGTCACTGTGTCTAACCGAGCAGCTCACACCCTTGTCCTCTGGCGGCACCAGGGGCTCTGGCGAGGGTCCCGGGACCCCACAGGCCCTGGCGCCACGGCCATCCCAGTGCAGGGTTTCCGTGAAGAACCCTGTCCCCTTCTCGCCCCACGAGGGACACGCGTGGGGCGGTTGTTTTCGCGGCTTCTGGACGACCCGAGTTCTGGGTGGGCACCGAGGCTGCTCTGTTCGCTCTTTAACCCCGTTTCCCCTCTCCCGTCTCTCCCGATCCCCACGGCACAGAGCACAGGGGCAGGAGGAATTCAGTGGAGTCAGAGCAGGAGGTGGGTCAGAATCCCCGCTGTGCTGGGAAGATGCTGCTGCCTGGGAGGCGGGTGAAGAGGCCGGGATCAGGCGTGGGGTGCAGGTGGCAGGCTCTGCGCAGGGCAGGTGGGGGTCGTGCCGGCCTCCAGGTGTTGGGGCGGGGTGGGGGGGGTGCCGGGCTGAGGGGGTGGGGGGCACCACGAGAGACTTGCGCTCCGACTGTGTCTTCACTTCCAGAACCCAAACATTCTATAGTCATAATGTTCTCGATGTTTTCAAAGCGTGGAGCATATTTTACTCCCCCAGCGTTTCACGAAAAGCAGCAAGTTAAGATGGAAGAGCGCGTCAGCCTGCGGCTCCGGGCAGCCCCCCGGCCTCTCCAGGAATGGCGGTGCTCAGGGCCGCCGCAGCGTCTGCGCCTTCACGGGCGAGCCGGAGGGAGAGCAAGAGCCGCACTGTGTTGCTGTAACAAACGCCTCTTTTTAATTGCTTGACATTAATAACCACTGCTTCTGCTGCTGGAGAGGAATACACTCACACAGACGATTGTTAGGCATGTGGAACGGGAGCGGGGGAGACAGAGAGACAGAGGGACAGCGAGAGACGGAGGGGGAGGAGGGGGTGGAAGGAGAGAGGGCGCGCAAACCAACAGCCATCTTAGGGATGAGATCATCTTTTCATGTGTGCAATTTAATGATTTCTTTCGTTTGAAGCAATGTAAAAAGAGCAAGTAATTATTGTTATTCCTAATATCCTAATGCCAAATTGTAAACCCAGAGCGCTGGAGACAAGAATGGCTCTAGTGTTTGATGATCTGGGCGCGATAGATCTCGGCTGATAAGATATATTAGTGCCATTATATCATTTGACCAGGTAGCCAAGAAATATGTCAGCAGCTTCATTTGCATTTATGTGTGTTTGCGTGGTGTCGCGTTCCTCACCCTGGAAAATAAAAGCAATTTGCAGAAATGCACGTGGCTCTGCGGGGGGGGCGGGCTCCCCGGGGAGCGCCTCTGGCGTTCTGGAAGGCTCTGCTCCAGGAGGCGAGTATCAGAGCTTTACCCCTGCAGCCAGTGAGGCCACAGCCGCCCGGCTCTGGAAATGCTAAGCGGGTAATTAACAAATCATAAGGCACAGGTGTGCCAGGTGAGGTTGGGTAAATTGCTTTTGATCTAAATTGAGATGCTTTGGGGATTTAACTTCTTAGACAAAAAGGGCATAAATAAATAATCAGGATTTTAAAGTTGGAACTTGCAAGCAAGCTCTAAAATGTCTTAATGCATTTGAGGAGGCGAGGCCGGAGAGCGTTTAAGGCCAGCCTCTTGCTGAGATATTTCTCCATCTCATTAGCTTGGCCAAGTGTCCCGCGCATTTGGAGACTGAGCATTTTGTAAGGAGTAGTTGTTCTGAAGGGTCTCAGCTTCATTTCTCATCTCCGGCAAGAGACGGGGAAGAGATGTGTGCTCCCGGGCCTGGCGGGGGCGCTGGTTTCGAGAGCACGTCCACAGTTCTAGGACACTCACGTGTGGAGAACACCGGCCTGGCCACTGGGCACCCTGGGGCCCACGCTGCACAGGCCTGAGCTTCAGGGCACCAGCCTGGAGCCCGGCTCTGTCCTGTCGTCTCCCCTACGTTCCTCTGGGAAGGGGATGATGCAGGGAGCCGTGACTCTCTCCGGCCTTCCGTTTGCTAACATCCTTGGCCCGTGTGGCTTTGGGGGACGGGTGTCTGTGGACTGTCTCGTCTGGTGGGCCACTAAGAGACCAGTGCAGGATCCCTGCCCGCTCCGTTCCCAGCTCACCATGCCTGGCCAAACTCCCCTGGGCTAGTGGTCTCTGATAATGACACCCGTCCCTTCCCTCCACCCTTAGGCCCAGGGTTGGCAGTGGCCCTCGCTGTGTAAATCTGGGATGCATCACTCTCCTTTCTGGATACTAGAACCTTCTGCATTTCTGCGAAGACCCCCTGGTCCCCCCCAGCCAGCCCCTTGGGGAGTGAGATCTTTTCTGCAGGTTTGGCGGTGGGGGCCGTAGGCTGTCTTCTCCAGCTTGTTAAGAAAAGTCCTGGATTCCTGATTTTACCAATCTTCTTAGCACACGTTAGAACAGTTGGTGTTGGGAGAAATTCACTTCTGGTGGTTCCACTAACTCGAACTTGAGGAAACACAGACACACAGGTGGCTGACTTGTACTGGTTTGTGTGTTTTCCCCAGTCCAGTCTGCAGCAGGCACAGAAGACACAGGCGTGGAACTGGGGGCTGCCCCGGGGGGTGACCGGCCCTCCCTCGGGACTTCCTGTCCCCGAGGCCACGTGGGTTCTGCTCGGTCTCCTCTCCGGGACTTTGACCTTCCTCAGCCTTATCTATTTTATTCTGTCCTCCTGTTTTATGGCTGACCCTTGTGTGCCCCTGGGGGCTCGGTGTGGAACTTCCCAGCAAGGCCCTCAGGGAAAGGTAGTTCTGCGAACTGAACAGCCCCTCCCGAAGGGCATTTCTCCTCTTCATCCAATTTCTTATAGGAGCAAATATTTTCTTTATATTGGTGCATATTACTTATGACAGACTCATGTGTTATACTTTATATGTAATAAATAATTTAAAAACCAGTGCAGACAAGTTTTTTATGGTTTGCAGATAACGAAGCATGACGTAATACGCCCAGGACAGGGCAGCGTGTTTTCTAACGGATCCGGTCTCAGAGGACAGTGTCTGCGGTCACACCCAGGCGCTCGGGCGCTGGGCAGCGTCCTCAGGCTCCCGAAGGCTTGGCGTGCGTCTCCTGTGTCTTGTTTTAAATGTCTGACTCTGAGAAGCATGGTGTGTGTGGAGGTTTGAAGGCATTTTGCTTTAGGACTTCACTGGACGTCCTGCACTGGTGGATTTTAGATGAATTCCCCCACCGCCCGCCTGCCATGGTTAACGTGCCGTGAAGGCAGAGCGCGTGGCCGTCGAGGCCCGCAGTGGGGTCCGTCCCCCACGCTGCACTCACGCATCAGAGCTCTTTGTCTGATGATCACCTGGGCACACTTGCTCTCGACAGAACCTGCACGCAGTTGATCCTCCTCCAGATGCCCTTAGGAGAAGAGATTCATTTTCATCCTCTGTTTCCCAGCGAAGCTTTGCGTCTAATTAGATCTTGAAAGGAAATAACTGTGATACGGTTTCTGTAACTAAAGAGCCTCTCACTTAACTCATGCTCGTATCTGTGTGGCGTGGTGTACAGGACGTGATGGCATTCTTGGTGGCCGCGCGCTGCCCCGAGGAGTCCCTTGCACAGGCCACTCTGACGGGCAGAGCCGTGGGGACACAGGGGTCCCCCTGGGGCAGCACTGACTCAGAGGGGTGCCCTGGCTGAGCGACCTTGCGTGCAGGGCAGGCGCCCCCAGTGTGTGCCTGGGGGAAGCCACTCGCACCGCCAGGCCGGGCTGGAGCCGCCGTCGGACGAAGGTGACGCTTCGCTGCAGGTTGGCAGGGAGGTTAGAGGCCAAAGGAGAAGCTGGGTCTTGCTCACTGTCTCGTGGCAGCTCCGTGGATGTGGGGACGGGTGCCACCTGGGCCGGCTGCGCGATGCCCGAGAGATTGTCACCCGAGAAACTTCTTTCAGGCTTGAATTCCACCCGAAGGATGGCTCTGCTCTGAATAGGGGCCGGTGCACCTTAGGTGGCTTTATGGGTCAATCCAGCGTCTTGAGACAGATGTCTGTCATGGCATTTTGCCCTTGAGAGAAATAGATACACAGACACGTGTATATATTTACTTTTACATGAAAAAATGGCTGGTCATGAAACCCGCCGTGCGGTGAGAATCCCAACGCTGACACGGACACAGGTCCCTGGGCCCCAAGCCGCGCCTCCAACGTGATGCCAGACGGCCTTCTCTAAGTGCCGCACCCGTGAGGTCAGCACCTGGCAGCAGCGAGCGGTCGTCACGTCCTTAAATCGACGAACCATCTTGTCATGATTTCGGAAGGCTCCCGGGCCTGAGGGATCTGTCCTTGCTGCGCTTCCTTCCGGTTTCTGCCCCACCTGTGGCCCGGCCGCGCCCAATGGACCCCTCTGCTCTCAGGGGTTCGTGAACACTTGAGGCAGATTGAGGATCGAAAATGACAACCTGGCCACCTCTCGGATCCGTCAGGGGAACACGGTCATTCGGACAGACGGGTAGTTGAGATTCTGCCTTAAATAAACTGGGACAGAACTTCTTTAAACTTATAATTGTCTTTATCGCTGATGTCAAGGTGGAGCTTCACTAGGCCTTCGGGGCATAAGGGGAGCAGACGGGACAGGCAGCTCCAGCTCCGGGCGCCTAGAGGCCAAGGCAGAGGAGAGCGTTCTGATGTTTGGCTTTGTTAAAGGGGAGCATGTAAGGCTGACCCTACTCCCAGGACACTTGGCTAGAGGCTCTGGGAAGGGGGCTTCCTCTGGTAGAAGGAGAAGCTATATCCATGGACGCAGGACAGGCTCAGTGATGGGACACCTGGGCCTGCACCCTGGGCCTGCACCCTGGTCCTCCCCAGCGCTGTGACCGCGAGCGAGGCGCCTTCTCTCACGGCCGGCAGAGCCACTAGGTTTCTGCCCCAGGCCCGGGAGGTCAGATCTCTCAGGTTTGTGGGAGAGGACGCCCCTCACCCTCCGCCCCAGGGCTGTGCAAAGCCGCCTCCATTCGGAAGGGGTGCTGATGGCGGTGGCGTGGTGCCAGGTGCCCTGTTAGACTTTTCTGGAACGCTGCGGGCCGCCTGGCACTCGCCTGTCAGTGGTGAAAGGGTTTTGCTAACTCAAGAAACCAAATACAACACATGAGGTAAGGATGGAACCAGAGATGCGGACACGGGCATTTCCCCCTTGTTTCAAAATGAGATGCTACCAGGTGTTGGTGCTGGTCTTCCAGTCGCTCCCAGCTCTGCGACCCGGAGGGTGTAGACGTGCCCAGTCTCCGTCTCCCGGTCCATGGAAGGTCAGTGGAAAGGAGGAGGATGACAGGTCCCGGCGTGTGCGGCTGGGAGGGATTAGGTGCTACGTGGTGAGCATGGTCGCTGTTTGCTTCTCTTGTCGCGAACACAGTCTGAAGGGACACCAGTCTCTTAGTTAACTGCTCTCTTAATAGTTTTTTGCAAGACAACAGTGGAGACGGGACTCGGAGTAGGTTCCTGCTGAAGTCTGCTAGCGGCACCTGCACATTTGCCTGTGACTGGACGTGAGGGTCCACCGACCTTGACCCTCCTTGGCAGCCAGAGCTGGGTGTCTCTCCGAGACACTGCGCTTCCTTCGCGTCCTGGGCGCTGTGTCTGTGTGGGCTGGGCCGGGCGAGAGGGCAGGGCACGGCAGCTCCAGGCTGTATGCACCTGCGCACGTGCGTGTGTGTGCGGCAAGCTCGGCGTGTGCCTCGTGCTTGTTCGCGTGTCGGCACGCATGCACGCCAGTGTGGCGGGTGCCCCTCCAGCCGCTGGTGAGCGCAGAGCGGCCTCCCCCTCACACTGCTTGTCCTGCAGGCCCTTCTCCCAGAGGCGCTACGCCCGCCTGACGCCACCAGCTGTGTCCGGCCTCGAGCTGATGCCACTTCCCACGGGGGACATCCTGCCCCTGACACCGTGGCATCACCTGATGATACCAAATTGCCACCCTACCATCTGGCTTCTTCCAAATACACCCCACTACATGCCTCTCCCCTGCCGTGGCGTCAAGGGGACCCACGAAACCATTGAGCCACTTGACTCGGTTTCCCTGTTTCCGGTCTCAGAACAGGCTGTGATGTGGGCTCTCGCTGTTGGGGTCCAGCCTCCATGGGACACTGGGTCAGTGACCGAATGACCTCCGTTTACCAGACTCCTTCGTCCTCCAGGAATGAAGTCCCGCCTCGTGTCTGCTCGTGCGCGGTGTCCCCGCTCGGATGCCGCACCGCCGCCCCCATCCAGCACCCTCAGCATTCCCGTCTCACCCTCGTCCCACTCACGTGAGCATTCTCAGTGGCGCCCCTGTGCCTGGGTCCTCTGCCGCCAGGCTGCAGCTGTGAGCAGGGCCCCAGCACTAGGACGGTCCCTCCCGCCTGCCACGTCCCTGTGCCGGCACCGACCGAGTCGGGCACTGGCCTGAGGCAGCAACCAGGAGCCCGCTGAGTGCAAGACCATCACCCATTCTGTCCTGGAGTCCCGTGACATGGGTTGGTGTTGGGGTCCACAGAATGCTCTTTCAGAGTCCGACTGTGCGGGGAAGCCGCTGGCCCTCGTCCCCTTCCCCAGTGACCGGCGCTCCGTGGACGCACCCCCTGCAGGAGAGGCGGCAGGAAGGCGCGAGGTGGCAGGGGCTCCTGACAGCCAGGGCCCCGGGTTTCCTTTCTTGTCCCCTCCAGCTCCTACCTCTCTGTTCTCCACGGAAGTCGTGTGGTCACTTGGCCTCAGTGCTTGTGACTCTTTCTTCAGAGGCTCAGGGACTCTGCGGCGTCTGTGCTCAAACCCACCGCCCTTCATAGACTGGGGCCCAGCACCCCAACATGTGCGTCCTCTGTGACCCGGAAGGCTTCTTTCTCCTTACAAATGCGGTTGATGGTGGGAGAAATGCTTACACGACGCACTGATGGCGGCGTGTCCTGTTACCCCGCGCGGAGGCGCACGCGTCTGCAGCCCCAGGCCCACACGCAGCTCCAGAGCTAGGCTGGAGCCTTCTCCTGCGGCCCCGCGGCCACCGTGACGCTCTGCTCTGTGGCTCCGCGCAGGTGACGGCTCTGGGAACTGCACTTCAGGGGTGCAGAGTGTCTGTCTTTCTGGCTGGTCCGCAGCACTGTGTCCTCAGGCCCCTCCACGCTGCAGACATCGGACCACACTTCCTCCGTCATGGACACGCATTTTCATGTCGTGGCCACTGTGAACATGCAGCGTGAGCGTGAGAGACAGATGCTGACTCCAGTCCTCTGGGTAAACCCCAAAGTGGGGCCGGGGTCCCCTGGTGGTTCTAGGTCCCGTGTTTGGAGGAACCGCCGAGCGCGTGAATGCCCAGCGACAGGGCACAGGCTGTGCCGCCTCATCCTCAGCATTCCTGTCTCTCGTCTTGTGCGTTCGGACCCTCCGCCGTGCCTGCTTCTTCCCTGCGCTTTGGTCGCCACGTTCGTTGGCACAGCCGGTTCCTGCCCCAGAGCCGCGCCCCGGTGAGGGCGTTCCCGGCGCCCTGCCTCGGGCGAGCCCTTGTCGCAACCACCAGCTCTTGCTGACTGGGAAACGGCCTCCGCCTTCCTGTGGTGGCGGGGTCCCCAGCCGAGTCCCCAGTCCGATCTAGAGGGGCTCGTGCGTCTCTGTGGAGGTTTTGCACTGGAGCAGGTGGTGTGGTTACCTCTCTCGCCGACCTTGTTCTAGGTGCTGAGGTCACAGGCTGTCAGCTCTACAGGGGTCGGAAGACTTGTCAGTCTTCATCTGGAACGTTTACCATCGTCGTCATGAAATCTTGTTTCTAAGGTGGCAGGTGTCGTCAGTGCGGTGAAGTGGTCACTGAGTGACCACAACTGAGCGGAGGCCTGTCCTCATGGAGACGCTAAGTGGACATCAGCACTTGCCCCTCCAGAGCAATGGCCCTTGGCTCCTGATGACACCCGCGGCCCAGGGTCCATGGAGGGTGAAAGCAGACCCCAGCCTGCTGCTCGGACCCCTGCTCTGGGCTTGGACATCCGTGGAGACGCTGGGATCCCCCCAGCCAGGCTGCTGCATAGAGCACACTGCTGAGCGCTAGTTCTGGGGCCGGGACGGAACATTCGGGACAAAATCCGTGTGTCCGGACCGTAGCCAGAGTAATTCAAGGTGGGTCTGCCCGGCAGAGTCTCTTCAGCTGCGGGCAGGGCGTTGGTGTCCAGCCGGCGTGGGCGAGGGTGACGGCCCCTGGGTGTGGGTGACTTCTGCTAGACGTCTGTGGTTTCCTGACGGATGGAAACCACCCGGTTAATGTGTCCATCTGGGGCCAAACCAGCTCGGTCGGTCGGGTAAATCTCTGTGCTGTCCTCCTGTCCCACCGGGAGAGAGGGCACCCGCGAGGAGAAATGCCTTCCCGCCGTGCCCGGGCTCCGCGGGAGAGGGGCGGGCAGCGAGCCAGCGAGGCGGGCCCTCCCAGACGCAGTCCCCAGCCTTTGCCCGGAAGGCCGTCGCAGCGGGCAGCTCACCGACTGGCACAGAGGACCCGTGTGGAGAGCAGGTCCAGCACGGGACCAGCTGGGCTTCCTCGAGTCAGCGTCCAGCGTGAGTCTCCCTCCTGCAAGGGCGGACACCACTAGGTGTGCGTGTGCTGCTCCCCCTCATTTCACGAGCGTTCCAGGCAGCTTGCAGCGACCAAGGAGCTGCCACCAATGAGCAGTGACCTCGATGCGGGGCCCATGGTGCAGGGACGCAAGAGACAAACCCGCAGTGCAGCATCCAGGAACGTGAGCTAAACGTGAGGACGCGCTCTAGCTGTAAGGTCATTGTCAGCAGGGAAGAGCGTCTCGGTTCTTGGGATGAGGCAAACCTTCTCTGAGAGCTGGACGAGAACAGCTGACCTGAACATGCACCGCGGCGACTAACACAAAGCTTCGATGGGCTCAAGTGCAGTGCACACTCTCCCTGGTTCATAGCCTCCTGTGTCCCTGCAGGGTCTGGGCTGACCGTTTTCATCAGCCCTCTCGGGTGGAGACCCTGGTGACGTGCATTGTCCCAGGGCCACCCCTGAAGGACCCCAATTGACAGGCCCCGGTACCCATGTTGGGGACGCCTGGGTCCTGGGCCAGTGGTCAGTGTGCTCAGAGGGACATCCGAGCCTGGGCCCTGCAGCCTAGAGTGAGCCTGGCGAGTCCCTTAGGATTGCGAAGTGCTAGGAACATGTCCACTAAGTGACTGCGGAACAAAGAAGCATGAAACTGGTCTTACAACTTTCTTTAAAAATACTACTTGGGTTTTTTTGAAAAGAAATGCATCCTGGCACAGTCCTGTGGGCGCCTTCAGCCGGGAGAAGGCGTCCCAGGCTCCTGCTGTGCACACGACTTAGCGCTTGCACACATGCACTGAGAGCGAATCACAGCCCGCGACCTGCGCCGGCCGAGATCATGGAAACTCTGCCTGCGTTCCGGTTACTGTCACCTTATGCCTCTGAAGAGACATCGCCCGAGGAACACGCCAAGCTGCCCTCTGGAGCGGGCTCCGTGAGGACACGCTGTCCTGGCATCCTGGTGGCAGGGGACAGAGCCAGCGCACGCCCCCCAACTAGATGGGGCGGCGGGGACAGGAGTGCGGGGGCACCTGAGAGGAACGGCTCGGATGTGTGGTCATCATCCGGCGGCAGAAATGCTGGGGTGAGGACAAGCTGGAGCGGTGAGGGCCCAGTTCCCAGCTGACCAGCGATGCAGGACCCTGATGTGGGTCGGGTCAGCACACTTCCGTGCTGAGACGGCGTGTGGTTCCCGGCTTTCTGGCCGTCGGACTGGGGTCTCTGTGACTCGCCGAGGAAGCCTGTCTCTCAGTGCAGACCTTTTAAATTCATGCTTGTAAAAACCACTTAGAGCCTTCAGAAGAATCTCTGGGTGACAGGTAATTGGCTGTTTGCCTAATTTTCATCTCGATTTAACTGGCTGCCAGTGGACACAGGTGTGCCTGCTGTCTCTTTTCAGCTTCCAAGCCCCAGCGCTTGGCAAGGACGAGGTGGTTGCGAAACACGCTGCCCTCCCCGCGGGCTCCACCCGAGGTCCCCTGAGCGGTGCGTCTGAGCCTGTGCGGTGGAGGCGCCTCCCAGCCCGTCGCTGTCAAGCCGCCGCGGGAAAACCCGAGGGACGGGTCTGCGTGCCTGTGTCTGCGCCGTAAGCGTGTCTTCTTGTTTGCAGGCGGGCACTGTGTGTGTGCGTCACGTGCGTAGGACATGCGAGCCACGCAGGGTGGTGCTGCATGTGCTGGCGTGTGCATGCTCACACGTGCCGCGCGGCATCTGCGTGCATATGTGCACACGTGTTTGCATCATGGTGTCTGGTGAGTTCATGTGGCGCTCACTGCATGCGTGTCTGGTGTGCACTGTGTGTGCACCGTGTGCACAGAAGGTGACACTCACTGAGAGCACACATGTGCATGCGAACATCGCGTGTGTAAGAGCACACACGTGTTTCCACTGTGCGCCTGAGCGCGTGCCTCTCTGGGTGTGTATTTGCATATCGTGTGTCCGTGTGTCCACTGTGTGAATGTGTCCATTTTGTGCCCTGTGCATGTGTGTGCATTATTCTGTGCGTGTGTCCTTCGTGTGTGCCCATGTGTGTGCTTATCCCTCAAGCAGGAGGCCTTTCACGGGACCTGCTGCTTTTTGATGGGACAAGATCTCCGGGGAAGCGCTGGCTGCGACAGCTGACCGCAACCGCTCGGGAGGTGTGAGTGGGCTTCCTGACCCGAAGGAAGCTGTGCTGTGTCCCCAGTGCGTCCGGAGGCATCTCGCTCACCCCAAACCGCTCGCAGCGTCTCATCGGACCCCGCGCGGTGTGCAGCAGCCTTTCTCCCGAAGTGTCCGACCATCTCCCGTGTGAAGCAGCCGCGTGGCTCCGCGGCACCTTCCCTCCGGGCGCAGCAGTGACCTCCGAGCGGGTGCCGTGTGCAGGTCCTGCCGGGCTCACTTGACTTGAAACGCCAAGAGGTTCCATCTGCAAAGTGGGCCACGTGGGCTCCTGACGGCCGTGACCGACATGGCCCGGGGCCATTCCATCCTTGTCTGCACACAGCAGGGGCGCAGACCCTGGGGCTTCTGAGGCGGTCACCGCAGTTTGCCTTCTCTGTCTTGGTGCCCTTGCTGGGCACCCTTTCTGATAGCTTATTTAAGTTGACAAAAATACTCATCAGGACAGGGTCGCAGCTGCGGCCCCCCCAACAGGACACTCGCCTTCACTCTGGGAGCAAAGTTACTGCCTGGCTCTGCCTCAGACCAGTGGACAGTGAGGGGGACTTTCCCAGGGGCTCGGCTGAAATGAGGACTCATCTGAACGATGGTTTATTGGAATAAAAACACCGAGTTTGTGCGGTTTTCGTTGTTTGTTTACCGTGGTAAGTCTTTGGACTAGACGATGGATCTCTTGAGCATCTTCCGATAAATATCCTGTTTTGTCCAAGAGGAGGAAGTCTTGGTCACTGCTGATGGCCACAGGACCACGCTGATTGTCAGCCTCCCTTCTTCTGTCCAGGCTGAGACAGAGGGAGCCAGTGTCCTTCGATGTAGCTGCTGAGAACAGGCAGGTGTCGGAAGGAGGGCGATTCTGATGACCGGAGACGAGTGGGAAATCCACCTCATGGAGGGAAGGGAAGGGTATATGCCAGGCTGGGGAACGGGTATCCCGCAGCGTGAAGACACGGAATCCCTGCATCCTCCAGCTCACGGCTGGATTGGAAACGCGCCGCGTCTGATCTGCAAGGAATTCCAAACACACCTCGCAGCAGTTTCTGGGCAGATGGGTGTCAAGGACGGGCGGCCTCTCCCTGCATGGAGCGTGTCTGCCTCCCCGCTGCCCATGGAGGCGCGCGAGCGTCACGGCAGGAGCGCTGAGACAAATGAAGTGGGGACCCAGAGCCCGCCCCTGTCTGTGCCGGGTGTTCATATAACTGTCATCAGCGTGGCCTCATCTCCTAGCTGACTTTCTAGCGGCAGGTGCTGCGGGAAGAGGGGAGGGAGGGGAGAGGAGGACGTGAAACCCGGGTTACTCAGGAGCAAGTTGACGCTTCCCGAGGCGAAGACGCTCTGTTACGCGGTGTGTCCTCGCGTGCAGGCTTCCTCGGCCTTACGGTGCCTGGCTTTCTGGAGACCCTTTGGAGCTTCGTGATAAGCGCCCTGCAGGAAAGCCATCTCTTCCAGAGCGTGCGCTGCGTGCCCCATGCCGCCTGGTGCCCAGGGGCTCGTCCACACGCACGTGCTCGCACCTCCAGCCTCCGCCGCTCTCCCCTCACAGATGTCCGGCTCGGGGCCAGTGCAGTGTCGGGACACGCGGCCTTCACTTGAGTCAGAGAGGAAATGAAAGTCTCTGTGATGGGCTGCGGGGTGCTCTTCACAGAGGGCTTCCACACCAGCCAAGACATCGCTCTCACTCCCACATGGGGCCAGGCACGGGAGGGGAGCTGGACACTGGGTGTGCAGGGCTGGGGGGCGTGCAGACAGATGTGACCCGGTGATCACGCGGGCCGGGAGGACGGCGGGAGACTGAGGAGTGTGCTGTGGAGTGGATTTGGAGGAGATTCCTGTGTACTAGGGATGGACTGTCCAGGGGACTAAGCGAGATGGGCCTTCAGACGCCCTGAGGCTGTGGGCTGGGGCACCTTGGGGCAGAGCTTTAAAGCCTTGCCCTCTGAACCGGCTTGGAAGAGAAACCACACTGGATTGGAGGTGATGTTTTAAACATCAAGTGCTGAAGGAGGACAAGAAATACTTTGTATCGTCATGGACTGTCCATGACGGTCTTCCCTGGTTCTCGGCAATCGCACAAAACTGTCCCACACGGGAATGTGGCCGACAGGGCTGGTCGGCGTCTTGAGCAATCAGAAGCGCGGTGCTGGAAGGGCAGGTGATGATGAAAAGTGGGGCATTTGGAACTTTTCTAGCACACTAAAATAAAGGAGTATCAAATACTCAGAGACCTTCATGGCTCTTGATTTGCCTTCATTTTATTGTATTTAAGGATGTTATTGTAAAATAGAAATACCCATGGGCAAGTGTACAATGTGTAAGTGCAGTTTAGTAAGTAATTAGAAGCAAAACTATGTGTGCTCACCATCCTTACCGCATCGTCCCCCCTCCCCAATTCTTTGACAGCCTGGTGATTATTTCCTTTCATTTGTCACCTATAAATGCGCAGTGAAAACACAGGGTGTCAGTGAGTCTCTGCTGAACCTCGTACTAGTGACCACACAGCGCCCCGGTTTGCCTCGCCCTCCTGTGGCCCAACACGGTGTTGGTGACATCCTTCCGGGACGGGGCACTTCCTCAGAGTTGTCTGTTTTGTTTCTTGGGGGCTGTCTCCGTTCTGTGCAGCTCTCCACCACACGAGCATAGAAAAGAGATGCATCTAGTCTCCTGCTGGCATGTTGGGTAGTTTCCAAGTGTCGGCTGATACTTGTGTGTGCACAGAGCCCTTGCACGTGGGCCCACGGCGTGCATGTCTGGGACCGCCCGGGACCGCCCAGGGAGTAGTGAAGACGGGCTGTGGGTGAAGGGCATGTAGACCTGGAGCATCAGATTCAGGCCAAAATATTTTCCTAACGTGTGTGGTGCTTGCACACGCACCGGCAGTGATGATGATCCCCAGCACCCCACATCGCCTCGATAGTTTCCTGGTCAACCCATGGAGACACTGAGAAGGAACATTTCCACCTCATTTCCCAGGGCAGCATAATTGTGACGTGAAAACCTGACATAGTAGTCACAGGAAAAGACAGCGAATAGAGTGAAGCCAACAGCATGCTAACTCGTCGAACCCACAGACTTACACAGGATACCTCCCGACCGAGCGAGCTTCTTCTTATGCGTGAAAGTTGATGTTTGAAAGTCAACACAATCTAACACAGTAACTGGAAAGAGAGGAAGTGATCTAGTCATCCCCAACGATGCAGCAAAGCCTTTGATAAAAACTGAAACCTATTCGAGACAAAAACTCTCAGGCAGCCAGTGATAGCAGGGAATGTCCTCCATCTGATCAGGTGGCCCCCCAAAGCCTCCGGTAACAGAATACTTAGTGCTGAGAGGTGAATGCTCTCTTCCTAAGATCAGGGACATCGCGGGGACAGCTGCTACCACCTCTGTCATCCAATGGTGTATGGAGGTGCCAGTCAGTGGAGGGAGAAGAAAAGGAACTGAAAAGGAGAAAGTAAACCTGTCGACACTGCAACACAATGGTTTACTCAGAAAATCCTTAATTGTTGACGACCACCACCTCTGCTGTTGGGACAGATGCGCATGCCTAACAAAGTCTCAGAGTAATAGTTCGCATTCAAACTGACACTGGGATGGCCTTTCATTTGCAGCAAACGCTTGAGAAATAAAATACAAGTTCACGTGCAATAGCATTAAGAAGATAAAACACTTAGAAATAAGGTTAATAAGAGATATGCAGCATGAGTACATTGAAAAATTAAGAAAACAAATTCCTAGAGAAAACAAGGAAGATCTACATAAAGGAGGGAATGTATACCATGTTCATGAATGGTTACAAGGCTCAAAAGTGTTAAACATCAGTCTTCTCTAATTCAAGCAACATTTTCAATACAATTCCAATCTTAATCCAATAAAAAAAATGTTGGTTCTCACCTTGTTATGGGAGCCCAGGATTCCAAACCAGCCAACGAAGTGTGAGAGAACTGGAGATACTTGACACTGTGACTTATTGGGAAGCATAGTCATTGGAAAGCATGGTCTTCAGGTTCGATTATGTAGCTAGAATAATGGGATAGAACAGATGCTGGAGTCCTTACTTACATGGTCACTAGATTTTCACATTTTTTTAGAGGAAGGAAGCAGGTAGGAATGTCGGTGAGCAGGCAGGCAGGAAGGCTGAGAGAGGAGGAAGCTGCGTTGCTTATTTTTAATTAGTGGATCTCCTGGCTCCAGGTCTTGATCCCGGGTCCTGGGGTGTATGTGGACCACATGGGGCCGCTGACTTGAGTCAACTTTTTTAACCAAGGCATCTAAGATGCTCAATGGGAAAAGTAAGTCTTTTTCTTGAAAAATGTTACTGGAATAGCTTGTTACCCATAGACATTAAACTTGGCCTACCTTACACCATAAACAAAAATTGCTTTGAGACGGATCACAGAAACACAAGTGAAAACCAAAACGGTAAAGTGCTTCACAAAAGAATGGGATGATCTCTTATTAATCTCTTATTATCGGGAGGTAGGCAAAAGGTTCTTGGACAGAACACAAGAGAAAAATTTGACTAGACTTAATAATAATAAAAAAGCCAACCTTTATCTTCATTAAAAAAATGTTAACATAAGAGAATAAGCAAACCCAAAGCGGGAGAAAATATTCTCAGAGCATCTGGGTGTCACAGGACTTGTATGGAGAATGTGGTTCTTAGACTCAACAGCGGAAAGAAACCCACTTTTGAAAACGCAGAAAACCATGAGCAGCCAGTCCGGCGAGACGGAGCCGCCGCGGCCGCGAGCACCGCGGGACGCCCCACCACCTGTGACTTCTGCTCCGTGGAGGTGCGGCGCCTCGGGGCCTGTTTGGAGTTCCTTCTGCAATTGAACGCGCGCTCACACTCACACTCACACTTTGGCTCATCAACTGTCCGCTGATGTTTTTTTATGAAATTGAAACCACCCAACCGCACTTGCATCTAAAGTGTCAAAACCAGAGGCCTCCTGGCCACCAGCTGGAACCAGGGTCCCTCTGTGGGGTCTTCACACCCCTCTGCCAGTGGGAAGGGATTCTGTACAGGGCACGAGGCCCCGCTGGTGTGGGACTCACAGCGCTCAGGCCAGCACACACCTCCCCTTCCCCAGGAGGGTGTGGTCATGGAGGTGGGCGCACAGGTCACCTGTCTGCCAGGACCATCCAGTGGCAATCGTGCATTTTAAGTGTGTTGTTGCTCCCAGAGAGCTGTGAGAACCCTGCGCCGGGGATACTGCGGCCGAGGGCAGTGCTGGGCAGGCGGAGGGGCAGGCGCGGTGAGGCTATGCGTGCAGAGCCTGCGGGCGGGCTCTTGAGAGCTGGGGATCCCATCATTGTGCGTGTGTCGTGTGGCTGGACGGCCTGTGCTTCTGTTCCCCTTCCAGAGTGTGGTGGGTGTGAGGCTGGGGTTCAGGACGTCCTGGGGTACACACATCACTACCTGCACCCCACTTGAGATGCTGGGGAAGAGAAGCCAGTTCACAGACAGGTGGGCTCTCCGCCCCACGGGGAGTCAGCCACCTGCCTTCTGCACCCCCTCCGGAAGTGGCCCAGCTCACCAGGAGGCATCTGCAGTGACCACGTGGCCTCAGGAAAGGTGGGCATCTGTGCTGCGGGGAGCTTGAGCACGCATCCTGCCGAGGGCGGTGCTGACCTCCACCCATCGCCCACCGAGCATCAGAGAAGCAGGCCGGTGTGCAGCCCACGTCGGGACCGGCCTCTGGAGAACAGAGGAGACTCAGACAGGCAGCAGGCTCGTCATCGCCATGGGGAGGATCAAGAACAAAAGCCTGTCCCCACGGTCAAGAGGGTCCGATGTCACGTGACTTAAAACACCCTTGCGACACAGCTGAAACGGCTGTGCTGTCCGACGGGTGTCCGGAGGTCTGTTGCCTGCCCGGGAGGTCTGTCGCCCCCGCTGGCTGCTTACCGCACCATCAACTCGCTGGTGTACTTGGAAGAGTGTTTGTCGGGCACGGCTGGCAGCCAGCTGCCAGCCCAAGATGCCAAAGCCTCTGAGACCCACTTTGAAAGGGCTTCCTGCCTAGAAATAAGGTGAGAGGCCGACACGCTTTCCAAACCCGGTAGGTCTTGGGGATTCTCATCTGCAAACCTGTTTTCGGAAGAGTTTCAACAGCCGACACCTCTTGCGAGCGCTCGCGGGGCCCTCGCTCCAGGCGCCCACGCCGCCCTCGGTCCCAGGTGCCCTGTGCCGCTCACTCCGAGAAGCCCTCATGGCTCCCGGCGAGCTGCTGGGAGAAGCGGGGCGCGGAGGAAGTGTGGGACCACTGTCCTGCTCTCTCCCTCTGCCAGAACGCCCTTCCCCTTTGTGGAGGAGTGGAGAGACTCGGACACCGGTTTTCACTGGCACATCACAGGCTGGTGGGGTGACAAACTGTCCCTGAGTCCTCAGCTTAGCAAGAGAGGGAGGGCACTTTCTAATGGCCCTTTACCCCATAGCCTCATGAGGGCTGGCCTAGAGGGGTTTGGGGTGAGGTCCCCAAGCACCTGGCATGGGCTAGTGGACAAGGGACAGGGTGGCCGAGCGTCCGGTGAGCCTGGGGCCCAACTCCTGGCTTTCTTGCATGGTGCTGGGGTGTCTCAGACGCTCCTGGGGCCCTGCCCAGGGCCAGGGTGGCCTGGGCTGTGATAGAGAGCGGCTGTGGTCTGAGGATTTCCTAACTGGGGTTGGTGGCCAGGGCCATGGGCCCCGGTGGCATCACCTACAAGTCAGCAGTGACCAGCCTGTGTCCTGAGGACCCCAGGACGGGGACAGCCTTTCATTCTGATCGCCTTCAGGTCAGAGAAACTGCAGGGACCTTAGCACCCCCACGAGATGATGCAGAGGAGACGGGCGTGGTCACATGTGGATGCCCTCATCGTGTGCAGTGTTCCCACTTGGCGGGCATCGCGGATGAGCAGGCCCTGGAGGAGCTGCGCGACCCCAAGTTGCTCACGGCGCCCTGTCCACCTGTCACTGGGTGCACCGCACTCACCAGAAACCCCCTCTCCGGTTTGCTCGGACACGCAACTTTCCGTGGCTCTGTGCTCCCCAGTGTGCAGGAGCCACGAGCCGAGTGATGCACGTCGCGGGGCGGTCCCCTCACAGAATCTCAGCTCCTGCAGGTGGACCTGCCCCTGCGCCTGCTCAGGGGACACGGCGTGGCTGCTCCACCTTTCACCCCAGAGCAACAGCGGTGTGTGGCGGTGCTGGTCCCCTCGTCTCTGCTCGACCTGTTTCACGGCTGACCTGTTGAACATTGCTAAGTTCCTGTCTTCTCTGAAACAACTGTCCTTTGAGGTGAGAGGGGCCTGGAGACCTAGCGGGCGCCGGGTGTGTGGTGTGCCCGCGGCGGTCAGCCTGTCCTCCTTTCTCCTTCGGAGGAGACCACGACAGCCAACGAGCGACTGCATTTTCATTCGGAAGATCAAAGCATCTCGGAGAGGTGTTTCTCTAATTAAGAAATAAAAAACCGTGAGTGGGGTTCTTTGAAAGGTTCTAGCACAATCAGAAAGTCCCCAATTCGCTCATCTCGCATCCTGATGAGGGCGAAGCCACCCGGCTGCCGGTCTCACTGGCCGAGGAGCTACGTCAGACGGGGGCAGCACTCGCCACCAGCCAGCGGGGAGCTGAGCTCCGCCACCCCCAGAGCTCCTGGCATTCTGGTTTCATTCCGGTTTCAGGCTGGCAGGAAAGACGGCCGGCGTTCCGAGGTGCAGATCTGTCCCCACGACCGTCCTCCTGTGCACGGAGCAGGCGGAGATGGACCTCGCTTCCCCTTTAAAGTTACAAAACTTGGGAGGAGGAGACAAAAATGTGAAATTGTTTCCTTAGAATAAAAGTCATCCCTTTAAAAATGTCTTTGCAGCTGTGCCCGAATGGTAGATTTATCGCATACACCCGGGATTTGTAAACACTGCACCCTATAAAGAGCCAGACAAGTCCCTGCCCATCGCGGACTCAACTGCAGTGATTCCATCAAAGTCCTATCACCGTGATCGCCGACCGCAAGGGAAGCTCCGCGCTCTGCAGCGCTGCCCAGGTCCCTGTTTTTCCACCTGTTAAAATGAAAGATTCTTGGAATATCATAATGTGTACAACGTGTTTATGATGCAAATAGAAAGGTGCCCTTTCATCCCCTCGCGCCTTTGATGTCGTGACATGAAGCCTTCGCCCCACTCCTGCCAGACACGCACAGATGTTATCTGCACGTGAGCCTGCGCGCCCGGCGCAGACCTGTGGGAGCCCGTTACCGGGGAGTGCCGCTCTCAGTGCTTTTGATGAGGAATTTGTCCACTTTTAAATGAATGGCACGATGAGAAGAGCCTGTCGATGCATTTTCTTTGAGAGCTAGCCTTTCACCTGGAGCGCCAAGGTGAGGGCAGCCTGGGGAGTGGACGGTGGACCAGCAGTTCAGGCTCGCTTTGCTCTTGGCGCCGGGGAGGGACGCCCCAAGCTGCCCACGGTCGGCTGCACATGTGGAGGTGAGAATGCCCTGCTCTCCTGTGTAGATAAGACACTCTTCCCTCTACAAACAAACATGCAACGAAGAAGCCTTGTTTTTCCCTTTACACAACCTTGGGTTTTAATACGGTTAGAATTTTTAAAAATGTGGATCCTGGGTCCCACCCCCACCTATTTAAATGATAAAAACCTCTCTTGGCCTGGACTGACCCACTGGACCAGCCAAATCTTCCGAATTACCCTCTCTCCGAGGTTCCTGAAGTCACTTAAAGGTATGCTCATCCTTTAAAGACTTCTGAGCAACTAGGCCCAGAGGTACCTGAATTCTCCAAAATAGAGAAAATTGGAAAAAAACAGTGGGTATAGTCCTTTTTGTTCATTAGAGAATCTTTGAATAAATGCATTTAAGGTTGCATGAAAGCTATATAAATATACTCAAATCTAGTTTTATTTAAAGTTGCATGAGCAGTATATAAAACACTCAAATTTAATGTTAGCTGCTTCAATTTCTTTTGAAATGGCCCATAACATGTATGACAAAAAGTTGGATTTTTTGAGACAGAATATTGCTGGAAAATTCTGAGGGAAACTAACATTCAAGCTCCCTGAAAAATGGCTCCCAAACTTTCTTCCCATTCATCTTAAAGGCTGGAACTAACGCTCTTTAAATTTCCCTTGGGAAGAATTCACCTGGCCAGGAAGTCCGCCTGACTGGCGAGCATCTCCGTTACCGGACCTGAAGCCTGGGAGAGCCTCGGAGATGGCATTCACGACTGTGCTGGGCCAGCAGATGCGGCGTTCTCTGGGGCGCTGTCTCTATGGAACTGCAAATTTTCTCTGCAACGGATGCACTGCACACGTCCACACGGAGTCTTTGAGATCATTTCGAGTGAAGCAATTACATCATGTTGGGTATAATTTTAGTGCTAAGCATATCTTATTATATGCTCATTTTGTAAGAGCCGGTCTTCTGCATATATATGTTCTTTTTGACTGACCAGAATGTTTAATTAATTAGCAGGCCCATCTCGCCATCATCCTGCATAATGAGAGTTGAGCATACAGCTATTTTTGGTCGCCTGAAATAGTGGGAAGCTCTTCACGGTGATGAGTACCTGAGTTCGCTGATTGGAGGCCCGAGCGATTCACAATACCCCATCAGCCGTGATGGGGAGCAGACAAGCTAATTGGCCACTTAAAGGCTAGAGTTCCCCAGAGAGGGCCGCCTTTCCCGGCTTCAGTCCCACTAATCAGCACGGCCTCCTGGGCCCCTGCTGTGCGCCCAGCGGGTGTGGAGGTGCTGGGTGCTGCGGTCCTGGGGCCTCTTCTGCGTTGGCTGGAGACCAGACACGCCCGGAGGACACGCTGGGACGATAGCGCGTTTATGAAACGGTGGCAGATGCTCCGTGAAAGACGCCCGTGCTCACGGGAGGGCAGGCGAGAGGGGCGCTCCGTGCGGCTTGGAGCGTGGCTGCCGGGCCCGCCTCCCTCTCCTGCGGGAAGGGCCTCTTGGCTTGGCTTTGTCTGCATCAGCCTCGCTCTTCACTCTTCGCCCGAGATCCCTCCAGGAACACGAGTGGAGGCTGTCAGGAGGAGGACTTCTCAGTCCAGAGCAGTTTGGTCAAAGTCCCGGCACCGGGTCAGGTTTGAGGCATGGCTGGAGGCGCACCTGCGTCCTCGGCAGGCGCCGGCGCCTTGGAGACCCACCCGGCTAGACCCAGGCGTGCTCCAGACGTGCCACCTGGTTTATATTTTCATTCGCCGGCAGGTCCGTCTACCTGTCAACACAGGTGGTGGTGGGTGGGGGTCCTGGAGCCCACGTGCCGGGGTTCAAGCCCCGCGTCACCTGACCGTGCCGCTGCCCCTGACACTGACCCCTCGTGGGCCCAAGTCCTGCGGGTCCTCCAGGACGCAGAGCCGGGAGGAGGGCGGCGGGCCCGTTTGGGCATCACCTGGAAGCTTGCAAAGCTCTCCTCTTCGGCACAACCTCCTACCTCACACGTAGCTCCCAGTCCCATGTCTGCACGATGCTGAGGTGGCTTTGTTCTACAGCTTCAATTCTGGGGGGCAAGCCCTGGGACCAGCGGGGAGAAGCGGGCCCCCCACGTCTGACCCTGCACCCTGCAGGCGCCCCGTCTGCACTCTCTCTGTAGGAAGGCGCTGAGAGATGAGCTAAACTTAGTAGCAGGTTTGAAAAAGGTCAGAATAAAGGTAACATGAGGCAGAAACCATTTCAAATAATACTTGATAGTCCACACAGGAACTTTCACGGGAGGCAGCTATTCTGCCAAAAAGTGATTAGCTCCCTCCAAGATGGTCTCCCGTTTTTAAATTCAGCCTCTCGGTGCAATAAGTCAGGGCTGCTTCATTTCATCCCCACTTAGCTCTCCCCCAGGGGGCTCGCTCCGCGTACTTGTGATTTGATTTACAAATTTGCTATTGGATTTTAGAGGCATTATGGAAGGCACGCCGGTGCCAGAGTGCCCATCTTAGGCGGTGAGGCTCGGATTTGGGTATCACTCCCGCTCTCACCTGTCATCTTATATGCCTGCTGGGACCTGGCATGGCACGAGGGCACCTCCTGCAGCAGGCGGCACTCGGGTCAGCCCTCCGCAGCACAGGTGGCTGGTGGGGCCCGCTCCCAAGGAGGGTCCAGCAGGAGGCCTGGCGAAGGGCGCCTGCGGATCCAGACAGCTGGGAATTCTGCACGCGATCTTGTCTGTGACGCTGTCTGTCAGTGCACGAGCCCCCGGCGCCAGGGGACACGACCTGGAAGGCAGGGTGGGGCAGGAGTAAATGTGCAGCACAGAGGAGTCGCATCTGGCTTGGCCCCAATAGTGTCCAAAGCAGCAATGGACATGTCTTCCTGAACAACGCCAGGGCGAGTGGGCTCCATAGCAGGGCTGCTGACATTGTCCCCTGAATGCCCGAGTCATGTCCACCGGCATCCCGGGCTCGGGGCCGGGTGGGCTGGGGAGAAGGGTCACTGCCTCCCGGACTGCGCCGTGGACCCTCCCCTCACTTAGCCAGGGAAGGTGACAGGTGGCCCCGTGGTGCCAGCTCTATTCCAGCCAATTCTGCAGACCAGGGACAGAGCTCTCTGTCCCCACACGGAGCCTCCAGTGTGGGGGTCCCCGGATTCTCTCTCCCCTGTGCTCCTGCTCCTTCCTCTCTGCTCCAAATACAGGTGAAACTGTCACCTGCCAGGCCCCACCTGCCCACTTGCTCCTTGGTCACAAGGCTCCTGCGGGCACAGTGGGAGGTGGGGTCCCCCGCCTGCCTCTCTGGCTCCCCTCTCCCCACATAGGGCCTCATGCAGACCAGGGAGGAGGCCTCATGGTCCTCCTGCTGTCCTGGGCACAGACAATGCCACACACAAGAGAATGCCTTTTACTGCGGCAGGGTCTGAGAATATTGTCGCCTCTCCTTGGGTGATAAAAGCTGGGCAGGGGGCACGTGGCCCAGGCCCTGGGGCCTCCCACCCTGCCTGCAGGCTTCTGATGTGGGCACTCTGGCCTCCACTTTCAGGCACCACGACCTCTGCAGGCAGGCCTGCTTGCATGAGTGACCTGGGGGTCCCCTGTGTCCCCAGAAGCTCCCTCCCTCCTCTCAACTGAGATGACAGAGGTGTGTTGGGCCCCTGGGTGTGGCGTGGCCCAGGCTCCCACAGGTCTGATGTGCGGTCCCCTGCAACCCCGCCTGAGCGTCACCAGCTGCTGTCCCCAAGCCCACCACGTGGGCCTCAGTGGGGGCCAGGCTGGCATGTGTGCTCACTGTGGAGAAGCCCTCAGAAGAGAGGCGTCCAGCATCACCATCTGACCGCTCGGCCTCTCTCCTCGGTCTCCACCCTCCCTCACACACTTTTCATTTGGGAATGTGCCCTCCGTGTCCCGCACTCCCCGCGAGATGCCACGTCCGGGCCGAGGGAGCAGCTTTGTTACCTTTTCCAAATCGACCTTCTGAAAGTTCACACAACAGCTCTCACCAGGGGACACTTCATTCCCCAGACACTGGCCGGGGGCGCATTTTAATCCCGCCAGTTCGATACCAGAAATTGAGTCCCGTTGAGTCTCCTTTGAGCATCAGGGAGGAGGGAGCTGGTTTCACAGTGTCCGCGGCAGGCTGTCCCCTAATTTAGTTCTTGTAGTTTATTTTATTTTTGTACAAAATTTGGAATGAAATTTTAACGTTATTTTTGCATCATTAAAAAATCTTCTCTCCTTTCCTGTCATTCTGGGTCCCCTCCATGTCAGACCTCTGGCTCTTACACACATGGGCAGCACGTCCAAGACACTCCAGCCAGCGCGCAGCCACCAGGGTCTCAGAGGGGTGATGCTTAAAAGAGACGGGCCCTGGAATATGAAGAAACAGAACAAACCCCAACGAGATCATAGGACACAGGACTGTCCCCGCAGTGGGAGGGAGGCAGGAGCAGCAGGCGGAGGGGTGCCGGGCCCAGGGGGAGGCTGTGGTGTGAAAGGCACAGACGGGGGCACAGAGAGGCGCTGACCTCACTCGTGACACCGGGCAGCCTGCGTGCCTGCTCTTCTGGAAGACGGGGGTCAGGCACTTCACGTGGGCTCCGTGGCTTCCTGGCTGCGTGCTGTGCTCTGTGATAACCATGACCCTGTGGAGAGGCTTTGGGGAC
Organism: Solenodon paradoxus; assembly: GCA_004363575.1. Classification (NCBI taxonomy): domain Eukaryota; kingdom Metazoa; phylum Chordata; class Mammalia; order Eulipotyphla; family Solenodontidae; genus Solenodon; species Solenodon paradoxus. The sequence continues at coordinate 43,477 of RJWH01006179.1, forward strand.
AGGGGGTCCCATTCTGTTCAGGACGCCCCATGGGATAGTGTAATAAGTGGCGGGAAGTGCGGGGGCTGTCACCCACGTGACTGGTGGAAGCGAGGCACTGGCACCCAGTCTCAACCTCCAACATCGGGGTGACTGTGTGCCCAAACCGGTTCCCGCACGTGAGCTGGTACCATGGGCACACGCATTCGTGTATGTGCAGTTGATCTACGAAACAAATACATGTATTCACGCTCAGAAGTGTACGATCGATGGAGTCATGAAACTAACCTTGCTTGGGTGTGAGCAGCTGTCTTCTCAGCAACAGACAAGTTAGAAATATGGTTTTAAGACGGTTCAATAAGTAAATAAGAAAACCAAGCACATTCTTGGACACGAGAAAATGATAACGTGTCCGTTTCTAAGTGCCTTGGGTTGGGCTGTTTCTCTGCACAGGCGTGTGCCCGTATGCACCTGTGCCCTGCTCCAGGGCCCACACGCAGAGACGGGGGGCCTTGGCGCCCACAGGGGCGGGCAGCTGGCACCGGCGGTGCAGGACTGAAGCTGACCCCGCAGGGCCTCTGCTTTCTTGGTCATGACGTCGGTTCCTCCTCAGACACTGGACCCGTCTGGACGACGTCCACCGTCCTCAGACCTGCTGTTATTGCAAATGTGCATCGCCGTGCAAAGCCAAGTGTGGGACCAGAGGTGTCCCGGACGTGTCCTCGTTCAGTGGGACATGGACATGGAGCTTTTCATCCCCCGAAGTACACAACTGAGCTGGCAAACACCTCACAGCACAGGTAGGGGGCGGTAAAGATCACACGACCAGTGACTACTTTTTCCTATTTATTTTGGTATTTTCTGGGGGCAATCCACTTATATTTACATTGGATTTAGAAAAAAAATTCAGGAAAAGCTACGGGCAGGAATGAAGGCAGACAGGCAGGCGGGCAGGCAGGAGGCGGGAAGAGGATGGAGGAAAAACCTTTTATTTTTATTTTTATTTGGTGGTTCATGTGGTTATGTCCTCCTGGGCCCGGGACTTGAACCCAGGGGTGTGGTTCTGTGCCTCTGCAGGCAACTGATCTAAACCCTGCTCCAGAAGGGCTCGCCGAAGCAGGTTGGTTCTTTTCTCTTTCCTTCCCCCAGTCTCAGGTCTCACACCCAGGTCCTTGGGCTGTGCGCGGCCTGCACCTTAGTCGCTGAGCCTCAGGGTGCACTGAGAGAGTGCTCGAATTTTGATTTTCTGTGTTTGCGATGATCTCTCCGGTTTCAGCTGCTCTGCGTCCAGCGTGTGGCTTTCTGGAGAGCTTTTCAAGCGACTCTCCTCCCAGGAGCGTTTTCCTGCAGTGGCGACCATCTCCCTGCACGGATCCCACAGCCGTGTGCGCAGGGTCAGGGGTCTGCGCCATCTGTCCCGCCCCTGCTGGACGCCTGGCCCTTTCCTCTCCCACCTCCTGCTGGTTTCCCCAGGAGCACACTCCTCAGAGCTTTCAAACGTACCATTTGGGAGCGTCTTTCAAAACCACATGCTTCTTTATTCACAGTCTCATATTTTTCTCTTGTTTAGGTTGGTCTTTCTAACGACTCCAAGTGATTCCCTGTCCATTTCCTCATGAACACGGTTCAGGTCTTCTGTTTAGGTCCTTAATCCTCGAATTGACTTTTGCGCGTGATCCATTTCTATTCTCTGCACGTGGCTGTCCAGCTTCCCCAGTGCCATTTGTTGAAGCGACTGTCCTTTTCCCGTGTATATTCCTGGCACCCTTGTAAGCAAGCTCGCCTTGCATGTGTGTGTGTCTGAGTCGCTGCTCTGTACTTCTGTCTTCATCCCGACACCACACTGCTGGGATGCTTGCCGTGGCTTCGGAGGATATTTTGAAATCAGGAAATGTGGTGTCTCTTTTCCTAGGATTGCTCTTCTTAGGATTCATTTGACCAGTCTTCTGTGACTCCTTAAAAATTGTTAGAACTGACAAGTGAACTTAGCAGCATTGTTAGGTTGCACGTTATAAGTAAACATGCATAAAGCAGTGGTGTTTCTGTCCATGAGAGGAAAATATGAAAATAATCCTACTTAATAATGTCATCAAAAAGAATAAAACATTTAGGAATTAAACTTAAAGGATGAAAGACTTATATACTTAAAATCACAAGACATTGACACGTAGGCTGACCAAGACATGACTAATGGAAATGTCCTTGGGTTGGAAGACTGCATGTTAAATGCCTGAGCTGCCCGACTGAGCCAGTCTACAGAAATGTCATCGCTGTGCAAAGCCCGAAGCCTCTTCCTTACAGAACCAGAGAAAAGCAATTCTGCAATTCACAGACACTAATTTTCACATACATCCACATACATACACACATACATATCTATATCTATATATATATTTAAGTTGTGGTTTTAAAAAAGCCTCTTGTCTACTTTTTTGTTGGGCTGTCCTCATCTTACAGAGGTGTTTACCTTTGATATAAGCTCTCTGTCACTTACAGGTGCTGACTACTAGTCTCGTTTTGACTCTGTGAGTGAAGACTTCTGATGATCGCTTAGTAATTTTAATGAACTTCAGCTCACCACAAATTTCTGTGATTATTAATGTCTCTTTTAGATGGTGTGAGTTGTCCTAGGGAAGTAGATTTCCCCTCTCTCAACTTCATGGAGATATTTTTCTGCACTATTTTCAAGAAACTTTCTTGTTTTCTTTTTGGTGGTTAGTTTACATTCCCCTGCACTTGATTTATATGTAAGGTGTGTAGAAAGAATTAAGACTTAAACATATATACATATATGTATGTATATACACAGACATGCACACATATGTACACACATATATTTCAAGCCATGGCTTTAAAAAAGTTTCTAATTGTTTCAGGATCTTTTATTAAAAAGAATAACTCTTCCTTATTCTTTATGCCACATCTGTGGTGTGACACGGTGACTGAAAATTTATATGTCCATTCCTGGCTGTCATTTTTGCGACCTTTTCTATATGTTTATTGTTTTACTAATACCGCATCATATCCCTAACCATAACTTTACGAGATCTTAATATTTAGCAGAACTTCTTCAAGCGTGCCTTCCTATTTTTTGCTCTTTGAATTATCACAAGCATTTTATAATCAAATCTGCCAGGTTTCTTTTTTAAAAGACTCTTGATCTTTGATTTGGATTTTAATGAAGGTAGGGATCAATTCTGGTGAGTGACCGCGTCCTCTATGCAATCTTCCTATCCATAAATACTTTATACCTCCCATTTACTTAGTTCTTTTTTAACTTCTCAGTGCCCTGGGATGGCATCTGCAGAGACGTCTGACCTCCCCTGCTAGATTCATTCAGAGTTAGATGTTCTTCGATGAGATTGTCAATGGTCTTTGCTTATGTTCCCCTAAAGATGGACCTGAGACAGCGTCCGGAGCTGGCAGGTAGGCGCTGCCGAATTAGCCACGCGGTTGGCAATCAGGATTCGTCTCACAGAAGAGAGAGGTTCTGGATGTTCCCGGCAGAGGAAAAGGGCCTTTTCTAACAGCCTGTCCTTGCAGTGGTTACCGCGTCCGGGTCTGGCGGCGTCTGCCCTCTGGGTGGTCTGCGCGGGCTGAGCGGTGGGCTGAGCGGTGGGCTGAGCTGGAGGAAGAGAAGGCAGCGGCGGCGGGCGGCGCAGGCAGGCGGGGCGGGTGGGCGGGAGCTGTCCACAGCAGCTGTGCTGAAGTCAGGCTGCGGGATGCACGACGGGCGTCCGGAAACGCTTTCATCTTCCTTTTCAACTATCAGAATTTGCTGTCAGTAGAAAGACATAATAGATTTTTAGCATATTGACCAAAACCCAGTCGCCCTCCTCAATGCACTAACCCTAATCATTTATCCATAGGCTGTCTTGTATCTTCTGCTCACACAGTTACATCATCTGTCTCACAGAGAAGGCTGCACGGAGCAGGTATTAACTCACCAAAATTGATCTGTGTATTAAATAAAATCCAAATCAAAGACCAGAGTCTTTTTTAGAAAGAAACCTGGTGAACGGAGTCTAAAATTGCTGTCGATTTCTTGAAGCTGCCCTTCTCTACAGTTTTCTGGCCTTTCTTGATCCTAAGTGGATATTGAATTCTGTCATTTTTCACTTACACAGAGACGATTTTTCTCTTTTCCCTTCATGTTGTGGTGACTGACTTTGGGACCCTCCCATTCGGTCACTGTCAGCAGGTCACTGGCAGTGCCGGGTGGCACGGGCCCCAGGCAGACCCTCCACCTGCCCGCCCGCACGCCTGCCCGCCGCTTGACAGGGCGGCCTGCGCTGGGCCTGGCGCGCTCTGAACTGCCTTCTTTAAAAAAGCAGATGTTGCTCACAGACCTCTTTGAGGCCTCTGGGTCTTTTCTTGTAACACAAATCCCCAAGCACAAAATATACAGAATTTCAAAGCAAATAAATGATGGAAGAGGTTTCAACGGGAGCAGGTGCGCTGTAGGAAGCACGCAGGTAGCGAGGTGTGTTTGCAGCCAAGCGCCGCATGCCGGACACTGGGCCGTGGGCCCCTGTCGGAGGAGCGCTGAGCCCGACGGCGCCTCGAGAAAGCGTGCGTGGACAGCTGTCACGGGATGGGAGCGCCGCGGCTCCCCGGCAGCTGGGTTATCCGCATTCATCGTTGAAGGGGTCAGTGTGAACGATGGACTTTCCTCATAGGTTCATGAACCTGATTTCTTCCCGTCACCCGGGTTCAGAAAACCTTCTTCCCCTGAGAGCCGCAGCCAGTCTGCTCCCTCGGGAGGTGCCATGGCCTCCCGCTCTGGGGCCTCTTGTCCTTCGAGATGCCTTTGTGTCCCTCCACCGCGCCCTTGGTTCTCTGCTGGTTCAGTGAACTCTTGCATAAGGCTCCCCAGCCCCGTGAGCGCATGTGCCCCGCATGGCTGGCCGCCACCACAGCCTCCCATCCAGCCGCCTGGCCCGTGGGGCGTGCGCGCGGCCATCTATGCAAGGGGTGACTTTTCTGAGTGGTGCTTTGGAGGTGCTGCAGGAAGGGCGCCTGCCCTGTGAGAGTCGGGGGTGGCAGGAGGGCCCGCTCTCGGGGCCTGAGCGGAGGGTGCGAGCCGTGCCGGTAGGAGTCGTGACCGCATCCCCCATCACTGTGGGTGCGGGACAGTGTGGAGGGAGACTCAGAACACAGCAGGGCATGTGGGAAGCACCCACGTGGCTCCTGTCCCGTCTTTCTTCTGTCCTGATTGCGATGGTAGCAATTCTCGTCTGGGGCGTCCTTCTAAATAAAACAGGCTGACCACACACGCCGTTGTAAATGGAACAGTGCCGCTCTTTCATAGTTCATGACTGTCCTGTTGTTTTAACATAGATGTCACTTTTGCCTGGTGTTTAATAAACCAGGGCGCCAATAACGTGGGGCAGCAGGGCAGGCGAGTTGCCCCAGGCCCAGCCTGTGGAGGGGCCCAAAGCAGCTGCCTCTTCTGCCCTGCGTTAAAATTGGCCCCTGTCAGTACTGACTGCAGTGGGCTGGGACCCCTCTGTGATCCCCACTGTGAGAACACAGGAGCCACAGGAAGAGGACCCCGCCGCCCTCTCCCCGCCCCCCCGGGTGCCTGTTTCCTCAAAGGGAGCTGAACGCTGCAGTGAGGCGGAGCTGCAGGTAAACACGTGGGGTGATGTCTGCACTGTGGGGACAACCGGGCATTTCTGCTCTGCGATGGTTAAAGCAGCTGTGGGCAGGACTCTCAAGGGCGCCGCATTTGGTTTTCTCCTAATGCGCCAAAGTCCCTTGCGCTGGTCCTGGCCGTTTGTATGAAGTCCCGGGACCACACGTTACTGTGCGGCCACTGATGGACATCACAGTCCTTGCTGCTGCTGACCGGGCTGCGTGCTCCTGCTCGGATTGCCCCGCCTACTCCCTTCCCCTTGGTCGCCAGCGCACAGCCCTGTTTGTGCCGTCCGGCGTCCCTTTTCTGTGTCAGGGAAATGTGGTTCTAGCTAAAAGCACCGCCTAACACTTTTACTTTTCTGTGTAAATACGGTGTGGTTTCCTGAGCCTTTCTGGGACCCGGTGGACAGCTGGACCCCTCTCCCGCCCACGCCCCCAGGGGACAGTGGAGGCCGACACAGGGACGCACCGTCAGGGGTGGGGGTGTGGGCGGAGGGGCAGGTGCAGGGACCCACCGCTTGCTCTGGGCTGCAGAGGTCAGCACCGCCACTTTCGGGGCCTGAGGGGCGACCCGAGGAAGGTGGGCTGGTGCTGTGTGGGTGCAGCGCTCTCACGACACAGCGGGCTCTGCCCTGCTGTCCTTCTGGCAGACAGTGCTGGGAACATGCCAGCTTCTCAACTTCTGGAAAAGGCGATGTCCAGCAGTGGCCAGGTGAGGCAGATGGCACCTCGTCCCCAAAGGAGAAAGGCGGCTCCAGGGGCAGCAGCCCTGAGGGGTCCAAATGGAGAGGGCACAGCCGTCCAGGTCCCCAGGAGCCCCGTGTCCTGCTGACGGTGGCCTGGGGCCAGAGGAGGCCAGTCCAGGGTGAGCAGCAGAGGTGAGCGGGGCATCCCGGGGGCTGAAGGCGGAGCAGGGCAGCTCCCTTCTTACCTTCCGGCATCGGTGCCGGGACGGTCCACCTGTCCTGGGGACCACGCCAGGCCTGGGCGTGGCAGCTTCCTTAACAAGTGCCCAGTGATAAGCTGCTGGCATCTGCTGCCAGCCCCACGGGACACGACCTCTGTGTCTCTGCCAACTGCCTGGTGGCTTGAGTCTCAGGGTGTCCCCTTCCTTGGTGACTCTGGGACAGGCTCTCTGGCCTGCGTGTGGGCTGTCTCCGCAAAGCGGGTCCCATTACGATCTATAACGTCACAAGAGGCAGCTCATGGAGAGGCTGGCAGTGACGCCGGCCCTCTGCTGCGAAGCTGCCGTGTTGAGAGGGACAGGCAGCAAGTCCACACGCGGCGAGGCCGGGGTCAGCGCGCACGCTGGCTGGCGTCCACCTGCAGCCGTGGCCGGAGTTACACTTTACGGTGTCGCGTGGGCTGCGGCGTTGCTGGCACACCGGGAACAGGCGCGGGACCGCTTCCGGGGACGCCATGCCACTGCCCAGCACCGGAGCTGGGTGACCGTGGAACATGTAGTTTAGATCTGCTCCCACCGGTTGGTTGTCCCAGCGTCTGTCTGGTCCGCGTCCCGGGCTCTGGGGGACGCGGGCACAGCAGCCTGGACTGCGGCTCCCCGAGACTCCTGCGTTTTCAGGGGCGACTTCCAAAGGCGGCGCGCGGGGAGGCAGCACCCAGCACTGTGTGCGGGCACCGGGGTCCCAAGGGCTCTCTGTCTCGAGGACCAGACAACGCGCTTCCCCTGGGCCGAGCGGCACGAGCCTGACGGGGCTCAGCTCCGCTCCTGAGGCACCCGGGTGCTGCGTGGCACAGGACACGGGCGTGACAGGGCACAGCGGGGCACCCCTGGGCTGTGCCTTCTCTGGTGCTGCGGCCGGAGCCGAAGGAGTCGGGCTCCGTGCCTCACCGGTGGGGCGAGGTGACCGGCACGGGGCCGTGCTGCCGCCCCAGGCCCCTCGGGCCCTCGAGGTGGACATTCTTCCAGGGTCGAGACCCTCGCTGGAGCCTTCTGGGGCTTCTGCAGGTGTCGCGCGAAAGTCTGCTCCGGCCTGGGCACGTCTTCCCAAAGCCAGTGCCGGCCCGGCCTGGGCACGATTGCCCTGCCTTTTCTTGTTCCGCCACCTTCTGGAATGTGGGACGGAGGCCCCCGGTGCTGTCCTGTGTGACACAGGGACACAGGAGAGGCCGCCGGCTCGAGGCCGGTCCCGCGGGGAGGCCTCGGAGCGCATGTGCTCCTCCTTTGAAGCCCATGGTCTCACCTGAACGTTTTCAGATGTCGGAGTTAAAAGCCACCCTTGAACCGCGGCCCTTTAAACTTCACGCAGGAACACGCGTCGGCTCGAGGGGCCGGCCCCACAAAGGCAGCCTTGTCTGAAAGCAAACAGGGCCTGGAGTCCAAGGTCAGGTGAAGGAATGCGCCTCTTCTTCCCCAAACACTCGTCTCCCTTCAAAGGCGGAGAGGGGCCTGACTCTGCGGGTCAGCTGCGTGTCGCCGCAGACGTGGAGTTAATATTAAACCAGAATCGCTAGGTGGGACGACCGGCACAGGCTTTTACTGCCAGTTAACTTAACAGCCGCTCCCCCTGCTCTTACCAGGTGCTCACGGATGGCCTGGAGCTCCCGGCTGTGCGCAGGTGGCTCCTCCGCTGGCGGCCGACACTGTCACCCAGCGCCGCTGGGCGGGGCGCCCGCAGCCTGCAAGCGGGCCATCGCGCGACCCCGTCCTCAGCTTTGTGCCGGCTTATGCTAGAATCACAACGGGGCAGGGGCTTTGTCTGAAGCCGAAAGGATTACATGGTCTTTGCCAAATGAGGAATTTCGTTCTGGGGACGGGTGATTTACTTTTGTTGATGTTCCCCTGAGTCCTTTGATATGTCAGCTTCTGTCACTGAGTATTAGGACACTTGTAATTTCTCGACTCAGCCAAGATGAAATACGTTCACATGGCCTCCAATCATTTCCATCAGAAGCTCAACTGGGAGACGGCGACGCTGGGGTGCACTGTGGGATTGCAGGGGACGAGCAACTGGCCTTGACACCCACAGGTGGAGGCCTCTGTGTCCTCAGGGCGCGGGCGCAGGTCTCCTGGCGCTCCAGGGTCGGGGGCTGTGACCTTTGCTTTTGTTCCAGGACGAAAGGGTGAAAGCAGCTCTGCCTCGGTTTGGGCCACCGTTCCGGCGCTTCCGGAATAGCCCACGGTGCAGGCTCAGAGCGAACTTCCAGAGCCCGGCTTCCAAGGAGAGGACAGCTTGCATTTGGGGGTGTGACAAAAATGGCCCTAGCTGAGTTTCCTCCTCTCGTGCCTCTTCCACGGAGACGCCTGGGACCCTGCAAGCGTGAAGTGCATCCCCGGCGGGCCTCCTCCCGCAGGCTGGTTCCCGTCACCTGCCCATGTGGCCAGCGTGGTGCAGGCCCAGGCTGGTGACACGTAGTCTGCGTTTGTGGGCTGTGGGCGACGGGCTGGTCTTCTACGGAGAATGACTGAGGCCCCGGAGGCAGACGGCCCCACGAGGCTCCCGCCCGCCGTGAGTGCGCGGACGGCAGACCGGTGGCTGGGAGAGGAGCCCACGCGGCTAGACCTCCCGCTGGAAAGAACTCGGCCGAGAAGCCCCTGCTGTCGGCGCTCCCTTCCTGCTGAGAAGAGTGTGCAGGGTCCCAGCACGTTGTCACTGCTCTCCTGCCCCGTCTGGAGACCCCACCACGGAGCAGAGCGCCCTGCGCTCCCTCACCGGGGCAACGCGGGAAGGGTCGCGGGTGCAGGTGGTGGCCGTCCCCTAGACTCAGGCTCTTGGTGCTGGTCTGTGTAACAGTCGCCAGAACGGGCCCGGCCCTGACGCGTGTCCCCCCTCATTGCTGCACGTGGCTCCTGTGCGGCCCTGGGCCTGAGACAGCGCTGCGGGCACGTCCGGGACGGCTGCTCCGCAGGCAGGAAGTGCAGGGCGGACAGCGGAGGGCGGGCGGGCGGCAGACCCCACGGTTCAGGGGGTGGGGTCATGTGGCCGGCCTGCTCACCCTGGCCTGGGACCCAGGGCCTCGTCCCAGCCCCCAAGGGATGAGCTCGGCCTTCCTGTCTCCTGCCTCTGTCACTGACCTAGAGGAGGAGGCAGATGCGATAGAGGGAGCGAGATAAGTAATCAGAAGACGGTGAGCGCCGCCCCTGTGCGGAGGGCGCTGGGCCTGCCTGCTGCGACTTGACCTCCACGGCTGCGCCCCCTGGTCCCGCGTCCTCGTCCCGCGTCCTCTGTGCCCGCTGTCCTGGGCACTTCCCACCTCCACGCCTGCCCTCAGGCCCCAGGGGAGGTGCTGACTGTGTGGGTCCTGTGGGCGGGGTGCGCCAGGACGCGAGGCCGACACAGCACGATTCCACATCGCCGTGGGCACGCACCCCCAGGCACAGACACGCACACACGTGTGCGCACAGCACACACGTGAACTTGCACATCCATGTGTACATGTGCACGGAGACCCACGCGCATGCAGGACGCGTGAACTCATGAGCACAAGGTCCCGCGTGCGTGTGCCGGCACAAACAGACCCACGCAGCGCAGACCTGCACACAGGTGTGCGTGGACACAGTCCCCTGTCCCCGGGGATGAGGGGCAATGCGGGGCCGAGCCAGGAACCCCTGGTGCAGGTGACATAAAGGAGGGCGGGCCCCACTGGGGGTGCGGGGAGAGAACCGCCGCAGGAGGCAGGCTCGCGGCCCGAGAGGCGCATGCAGGTGGGTTTTCTTACACAGAGAACCCTGAACATAGGGGAACCCCCATCTCCTAGGACCTTGAGGTGTGGAGAAAAGGGAGCACTGATTCGCCGTTGGTGGGGATGTAAAGTGGTGCAGCCCTTCCAGACACCAGTATGGAGAGTCCGCAAAGAACTGAGAATAGAAATTTCATGTTATTATTATTACTTTTATTATTCCCCTACTGGGCATTTACCCTAAAAACACGACAACACTTGTCCAAAGAGATCCCTGTGCCCCGTGTTCACTGTAGCAGAATTCACAGCAGCCAACACCCGGAAACTGCCTGAATGCCCGTCGACAGGGGAGCAGTAAAGAAGATGCGGCCTCTGCACAGCGGAATACGATGCAGCCATCAGAGGGAAGAGCTCCCACCGTTTGCAGCAACATGGATGAACTTGGAGAGAGTTATGCTTAGCAAGACCAGTCAGAAGACAGACAGACACCGTGTGATAGCCCTCATCCGATGTGTAAAGAGATAGAAAGCAAACGAATATCATAAATTAAACAACACTAAACAAGAGACAGAGAGAGAGAGAGAGAGAGAGAGAGAGAGAGAGAGAGAGAGAGAGAGAGAGAGAGAGAGAGAACACGACTCCAAACAACTATGGAGTCTTAGAGAAAAGAGAGAAAAAGGCAAATCTGGAGGTAACGAAGTGATGGGGGAGGGGCAGGGGAATTGGGATGAAGGGAATTAACTAAACAAAGGGAGAAAAAAAAAAGGAGGGGGAATATTGGTAAACCTACTGTGTTATATGTAAATTTAAAAATACTATTATGTATACCTCAAAGCAAGTTAATGTCAAAATGTGTTGTCCTTCAATAAAAAAAAAAGAATAGGACCTTGAATTTCCATCACATGCAGCTTCATCATGGCTCACAGAAATACACCTCCTGATTTAGTGATGTGACAGCTGAAAACGTCTACTTAAAATCCGGAGAGACGTGAGCTGAGTTGACAGCATGGACAGACGGCAAATAAAGTCCCTATTTGAGAAATGGTGCCTGGAGGTGGATGATAAATGAATTTTCAGGGCCGTTCACCTCGGTAAAACGAGCACAAACAAGCTCAGAGAGAGCTCAGGAAACAGGTGTGGCCACAGCCAGCCATCAAGGTCAGACTCCCGGACGAGCCTTGTGAAGCCAAGGCGACGGCCTCCCACTGCTGGGCACCTATGCAGGCGATGAGAGCGAGCTCGCTGGGTGTCTACTGGGAAATAAAACACTCCTGAGCCATCTGTGCCCCGTGTTCACGCAGAACTCTTCCCATCAGCCACGGATGGGACAAACTAAGTGTCCACAGGGGTGAATGGACATGGGAGATGTGACAGAAACAGGCAGCCGTGAGCGCGCGGACCCCGGAGTCAGGAGGGTCACAGGAGCCTTTGGTTCCCCGGGGCATGAAGGAGTTTGGTTTGCACTTAGTCTGTCACGTGCGAGAGCATTATGTCAAAAACAACGTGCGTGCCTTGACTAAGCAATAACGTACGATACGCAGACGTGGACTTACCGCGAGGCACACCTCAACCTCGGCCATCTTAAGATGCCACGTGGCTTCAATACAATTAATGCAACTAACGTGCGTCTTAGCTAAGAGCGCTGACCAGCAGCATGTCCTGCTGGAGCTGTTGCCTTTCGGTGGCAGAGGGTCTTGTCTCGATGTCAGTGCTGCTGACCGAGCAGGGTGGTGGCTCCAGGGCTGTGGCCATTTCTTAAAGCAGGACAATGCCGTCTGCAGTACTGACGGACGCCTCCTGCGTGGAAGGTGCTCTGTGGTCTGTGGTGTGGGTGACAGCGCTGCCCCCACAGCAGGTGACCTCAGAATCCACCGGACCCTCCACACCGGGCTCCCGCCTTATCAGCGCAGCTCGCGCCCTGTCGTGAAGCCTCTGTGGTCCTTCCAAGCATGTGCACGACACCTTAGCTGGGAGAGTCCAGCACCAGACACCACTGTCTCTTCTCATCCAGAAGACACAGCAGCTCATCTGGTCAGGTTTTATCAGGAGATTGCAGTTCAGTCTCAGCTCCAGGCTCCACTTCTCATTCCAGTTCTCCTGCTGTTTCCTCCACGTCTGTGGCGACGTTCTTCACTGGTGCCTTGAACCCCCCAAAGTCACCCAGGAAGGCTGGACCCGCTTCTCCCAAACTGCGGTGAATGTTGACTCCTGACCTCCTCCCGGGAATCGCGACTGTTTCCAATGGCATCAAGGATGGCGGATCGTGGTAGAAGGTCTGCAACGGACGCTGCCCAGTTCCACCAGAGGAGCCAGCATCCACGGCAGCGATCACCTTACAAAATGCACTTCTTAGGAATAAGACTGGAGTGTCAAATCCCACCCTGGTCCAGAGGCTGCAGAATGAACGAGTGCGGGCATGGAAATGACTCGACATGACTGGTGCGCCTTCACGCAGCACTGGGGCGAGCAGGCCCAACGAGCAGTGATTTCTTGAGAGGCGCGTTTCTATTTTCCTGAGCAATAGGTCTCAGTCAGGAAGATAACTGAGTCCCTCAGAATGCAGCCGGATGTTAGCACATCCAGCGAGCCAGGTGCCAGCAGACGTGCAGCCATCAGGCTTGCGGCCCACGGACAGAGCACAGGCAGAGACGGGGTGTCGTCCTTAGGGCTCTGGGATTTTCAGAGACACAAATGAGCACGGCTTCCACTTTAAGCCACCGGCTGCGTCAGCCCCACCTGAGAGCGTCAGCCTGCGACAGAGGCTGCAGTGCCCTGTGCTGCTGAGACGTCAGGCCGTGCAGACACCCTGCGGTGGATGCAGCATCTGCAGCGCCTCACGCGGCGAGGTCGCCGGTGCCCGCGTGGCGCCCGCACTCCTGGGCCCGGGGACGCCCCACAGCATCTCGCCGTGAGCGGGCGTGCCGTGCAGGCGGGTCTTCCATCCGCGTGCAGGTGGTGGCTCACCGATGACCTATCTGCACATGGCCGCTGTCCCCGAGCCCGCTGATGTGCAGCTCCCTCACCCTTGTCGCTCCGCGCCACCTTCCCGGCTCGGCGTCCCTGCTTCTGCGGCACAAGGTCTGCACTCATCCCAGATCACCCAAGTCGCACCCACTGTTTGCATCCTTCCGAGTCCTTGCAACACGACCGCCAGTCCCCGCCACTTTGCTGTCTGAGGTCGCAGGTGGGTGCTGCTCTGCAAGGTCTCCTGTCCTGCAGATCTGGACCCTTTCACCAACACTGACCCCCGAGTCTTTGGAGCCACACCTGAGACTGGGCAGGCTGAGCGTCCCCCCCGACACCAGGTGGGCAGTCAGGGCCCAGGGTCGGTGGCACCCTGGGGGGACTGGGAAGCAGGCAGACGCAGACGCAGGTGCAGCCCGCCAGCAGGTGTGCCTGGGTGCATCTCCTGAGCAGTTGGCACCCGCCTCCTGCCTGCCCTCCTCGCTGCTCCCGGTCCCCAGCATCGATTCAGCGTCTGCAGGGTAAGAATATTGGCTTAAGGAGGACAGAAACTTGAGTGGTAGAGGATTAATAACTGCTGTAAAGGTGAAAGCAGAGCTGAGTTTTTCAGCCTTTGCCAGGGGAACAGTAATGATGCCTTCTGAGGAGTCACCTTCCCCGAGATGTGTGGTGCGTGCTCTGGAGAGGCTCATGCTCGGCAGCGTCTCTCTCAGAGGGGCTGTTTTCCCAGGCTGAGTCCATCTCGGCTGACTGATGAGTGACCACAGAGTTCAGTGGAGAGGAAGGAACAAAGTTGGGCAGTTAAGTGATTGCATAACCCTTGGAGCCCTTCTGACGTCCATGCCCCCGGCTGGCACTGCTCAGCTCAGCTCTGGAGCCACTGCCCAGGAGGGGAGAGATGGATGGTGGAGACACAGTTTTGTAAAAGCAGACCACACAGACACTAGGGGACTGTCGGGCGCAATCGTCAGCCTGGGCATGCCGAGTTGTCTGTCCACTCTCCTCCTGCCTCTCCCACATGTCCAGCAGGGTGGGGAGATAACCCAAGCAAAGGGTGGCCCCTGTCACCCGGGAGGCCTATGCTTGAAAGAGGGGCGAGGTGGGGACAGGACAGGTGCTGGGAGCGGCCCGCTGAGTGAGGGGGACAGCAGCGGGCAGAGCGAGTCGGCAGACCTGAGCCCTCGCGCTGGCCTCATTCCTGCATCTCCAGAAGGAAGGCAGCCCATCCCTTGGCCATGTCCCCTCTGGCCTTCAACACACTGCTCCTTACAACCTCGGAGAAGACGGTGCCAATGGCGGGTACGGGAGAGGCAGGAGGGGCACCAGCAGCGGTGCCCGAGCATGCAGAGGCTTCATGACCGCGTGACCTTCATCTCTACCAGCAGGCAAAGCCCTTCCGACTATCGGGCTATTTTTTCAATATTTATGAGGCAGCTGATTTACACAATCATGCAAAGACATATGTGCAGGATTCCCATTCCTCCAACCTATGACAACATGCCTGCCCGCCACTCAATTACTGCAAGCCTCCCACGCTGTCCGCTGCACCCCTTGTTCCCGCCCCCATGCTCTTCCCCGCTGGCGCCCTCAGTTCTGTGGTCAGCGTCCAGGGGCTGGTTTCTGCACAGTCTGCTCCTTTGCTGGGCTTCTTTACGTTCCATGTGGGAGTCAGTACTTCTGAGCTCACGGAGCTCCAGCCCCCTGCTCCATGCGTGCGGGGGCACCTGAAGTTATCTTCCTTATGGCGAGCGGTCCCCACGTGTCTAGTCCATGGAGCCTCACCCTCGTCTGCCGGTCGCCCCTCCAGCCTCAGGAAGAAGGTCCCAGTGCGCCTGGTACTGATCCCTAGGCCCATCCGGCCCTTCCAGCCACCTGGAAATCTCTCTGCTGGGACTCGGTTACGTTCGCGCGGTGAATGCCAGCTCCAGCCCTTCCTGGAAGGCTGTCCTCTTCCCGCTCCATTCCCGCTCCTGTCGGGACCCTGCCGTCTGCAGTGGTCCTGCTCACGGGTCCTGCTCACAGGCACGCTCGCAGCTGCTCTGCAGCGGGTCTCCTGATGATCCCGAGACCGGCGGCGTCTTCAAGGAAAGGTACAGGCAGAGAGGGAGGGACGGGGTGAAGGACTTTTTCGTTCAGTTGTTCACACGGATTGTTCCCTGGGCCCCAGGTTTGAACCTGGGACCTTGGGATGAAGGTGGGACTGGTCCCAGGGTGAACTAGACCGGCAGGCACCAGGATGTGCCCCAAGATCAGCATTTTTAGCCTCAGCCTGGAAAGCAAGGGGGTGGGGGGAAAAGGCTGCACATAACCACAGGGACCTGGTGGCCATGTGGCCATGCTGGGCAGCTGTGGGGACTTGGGACGCCCCTTTCTCCGCTCGGCTCAGCCGGGCTAAGCGGACCCTGACCCCACACCTGCTGCGGTGACTCCTCGAACGCGCTGCCAGGGCGTCTGCTCGCTGCGGGAAGCCGGGACCTGCGAGGGGTGTGCTCTCCCCTCAGGCTTCCGGGTGAACCGTCCCGAGCAGGCCTGGCGCCAGCAGGCACTTCATGAAGACACGGCGCCTGCTGGACTCATGACGGCCCCAGTCTCGCACACGGAGGGGTGACCTGCCCGTTGGAGGTGGCTCCTCGTGGTGAGTCGAGCGGACAGCGGGTCCGAGGGCAGTGCCTGGGCCTGCTGCCCGACACGGCGCTGGTCAGCTTCTTCGTCCGGCCGTTCAAGAGCAGGGGCGCATTGCTCAAGACCCTCAGTGATGTCGGAGTGGATTCGAAGAAACGGGGACAACTGATGAACGAAACGCAGGCCCCAGCAGTTGCTCATCTGGCCTAGTTGGTGCCGGCTAGGGGCCACCCTGGCTGCCAGCGGGCATGTCCTGCCCCAGGGCCAGCCTATCAGAAAGGAGGTGGGCAATGGGGGGGGGGCAGCATATGAGGGAGGTGGGAAGCATGGGGGTCAGTGTGGGAGATGGGGCAGCGTGAGG